>JBBMOI010000014.1:892500-910000 GCA_038088405.1 Porites divaricata | reverse complement strand
TCTATTGGGAGACCATGGAGCTTGGAATGGTTTCAACAGGCTAAACAACACAAACAACACATTTGAGTGGGTCAGTGGAGAAAAGGTTGAGTTTACGAACTGGAATACCGGAGAACCTAACAAACTCTACCGCTGTGTTCATATGAAATACAATTACCAACACAAGTGGCACACCAAGCCATGTCTAACTAAACAGAAGTACGTTTGTGAGAAAGGTTTGTTTTCCTTTTTTTTCTAGTAGTGAATAAAAGCCAGTCCAAGAACCTGCATTGCCGGTTTACAGATGCAGATAAAAAAAGAAATGGATAATAAGGAAGTAGTATTTTTCTGGAGCAAATCACACCCACATTTAACGAACTAGAAGACTCACAAAGATAACACAAAGATTCACCGCTGCCACTCTTAGGAACTAAGCGTAAGATTTAAAATGTCTGTGTTGTGTCTTTCTAATAGTGCTAGGTTCATCGATAAGTGGCAACCGACCCTAACCTTTCATGTACTATAATTTTATTCTTTATTTGTTCAATGGAAAATATAGATTGGACACCATGTGATACTAAACCATGCCAGAATGGGGGAGTATGCGTTCCAAACGTTGATGACTACAGCTGTCAGTGTATGGTAAGTGAAACAATACTACGAGCATGTTTATTTTACTATTTATTCTGTGCCCATAAATACCTTTGACACAGGCGTATAATGTTAAAGGCTACAGCACGCCAGCCAATGAAATTGGCAGCTTCAGGCGTTTCGTGACATTTTTTCGGAGGTATGCCGATATTTTTCAATCGCCTTACAAGTGATTTTATCCTTGTCCGATTGCTATAAGATTTTCACCAGTTACTATGCACTGAAATCGATATCATTATGACAACAATAAACAAAAAACTTTGAAATCGGTAAAAGCCACATTTTGCTCGATCTAAATCTGTAATCAGTACTACTTAGGGCGTTCCTCAGGGATCAATTCTAGGACCTGTTTGTTCAACCTTTACGTGAATGTCCTATCTTCTGCTCTTCCATCTGAAGTTGTATGTCATCAATACGCGGACGACACGACGATGTCATGATACTCATTTCAGGCCATCTGATCTTGAAGTCGGCCAATCAGCGATTCAAGACGCGCTAAACAAGCTTTTAGACTGGTCCTTAGAATGCAACCTAGCTCTGAATCCAAAGAAAACAAACTACAGTGATGATGCTGTCATCAGCTCAGGTGTCAAGGGCACATGCACTTGAGACACGTTCACTTAATCTCACGATTAACGGGAAAAGGCTCAAACGTGTCTCAGACTTTCGCCTGCTGGGGACCCAAGTCAATCAACACCTCAACTGGAAGGAGGAGATTAACTTGAAGATCTCTAGCTGCTACGCTGCACTAGCTGTAATTAGAAAATTAAAGCAATTAACTCCCTTCCACGTCGGAGAGCAACTGGCGGAATGCCTGATTTTATCGAAAATTGACTGCAATAACATTGTTAGTCATCCAATCACAGAATACCTACTAAAGCGCCTATAATTGTCCAGTTAGCCGCTGCAGCTTTCGTTCTTGGGCGCTATGCGCATATGCCGGATTTAATCAAACTAGGATGGATGCCAATAAAGGAACGCAGCGAGTATCAATTACTTAACACTGTTTTTAAAGCCTTGCATTATAACGACTGGCCGTCCTATCTTAGGCTATTCATAATCCAACACGAACACTGAGATCTTCGAAAGAAACGCCGTTAAAAGTGCCCCTTGAGTCGGGTACTTCCAGGACAGCGCCTCTAATGTTTTTGATTCATTACCAGGCTCTGCTGCAAGGAACTTGGTAGTTTTTAGTGCTTTTAAAACTAAAGTGAGGAAATATCTTATAAATAGGGCAAATGCACGTTTGATTTCTTGATTTGTATAATTATATTCTAGATTACTTTAATTTTCTTTTTCTTTTTTTGGCTAGTTGGATAAAAATGTATTGTATTTTTTACCACATTATCTACATGTATGTCGAAATTATTCTCATCTCAGCTTCACCCTCAAGCACAGGACCGACTTTAGTTGTGACACCATCTAAGAAGGAGCCAGAAATGACACTGGGAAATAGTTCTTCTCCAAGTGAGCGAAACCAAACGGGAGGTAACAATTGTGGTCTGAAGAAACTTCTGATACGACTGATACAGGCGTTCAGATAGTAAGGCACGGGCGAAAAATCGACAAGGAAAATATAGGGCGAATATATAAGCCCTAAGCGAAGAAGCGAGTTTAGTGCTCGCCATGTAACTTGAAAAAGAAATGAATATTTATAACGTAATCTATTCACTACCAATGCAAGTTCACACCAGACAGTTGCGGTTATTGATAATACAGTCTGTTTAGTTTTCTAATTTTGCTTCTGCTAAAAACCAGCTGGCTGGAGCAGGAAACCTTTAATCTTTACTTAGTTGTTAATAAACCAAACAAAGGACCTAAATTAATGTCTGTGTGCATTTTTTGGCTTGTTGGATAAAAATGTATTGTATTTTTTAAAACATTATCTACATGTATGTCGAAATTATTCTCATCTCAGCTTCACCCTCAAGCACAGGACCGACGTTAGTTGTGACAACATCTAAGAAGGAGCCAGAAATGACACTGGGAAATAGTTCTTCTCCAAGTGAACGAAACCAAACAGGAGGTAACAATTAGTAGAGAAAAGTAGATGCAGTAAATCACTATTCCGAAGCGATCATGCGCATGAGCTTTTCAACGAAAAGAGTGGCAACGTTTTCTGGTTCACGACCGTTCTTGAACTATAATATACATAAGTATGAACACTAGGATGTCTTGTAGACGTCTGTAACATCCTTCTCGATCTGCCAATTCTTCTTATCAAACCAGCCAAAGTCGAATCCATGCTTAGTATCGTATAGTTTACAAACCGTCATCAGCCCAGAATAGTGACACTTGATGAGTTCTATCCATTTTTGTTTGTTGAATTAAGGTTTTTAAAAAGTTAATCAGGAAGACAAACCAGACGCCCAGAAATAAGTCAGTGTGGTATTAAGAGGAGCTGGAGAATTTTAGAAGAAAAAAAGTTAAAAGAAAATAGTTAATTTTTTTTTTCACCGAAGGAATGCAAAATGTGTATTTGTGGGCCAGTCTGGTTTTATACCCCTGCCTTGATGTAGGGGGTAAAGAAATGAATGAAGGTAGATGGTAAAAATATATTCAATTGAAATTTAAACATAAAGATAAAATCAATATATGACATCAGTAATATACAACATCAATAAACTTCATAGTATTTAGATCTCTCAATAAAGGAGAAGTATGATCACCATATTGAGAAAAAGCGATGATTCTAACTGCCTTCCTTAGCAATACGACTGAAGGGTAAAAAGTAACCCCAGATGGTAGCTCCATACATTGAGAAAGGGATAAATGAAAGACTAGTAGAGCTGTTAAAAAATTATAGTAAAAGAAACAAAATGGCGCATGTAGTAAAGTTAGGAAATCTGTATCAATTTGGTTACATCTCTTTGATCTTTTTGTTCTTCACAGGAGGCGTTAACCTCGTCCATGTCCTCACTCCCGTGCTGACTATTTCGCTTCTTACTCCCCCAGTTATTGGTTTAATCGTCTATTTCAAGAGGTACTATTTCCAGTCATTCTACCCGTTTTTGCCATGGCACTACCTGAAGTGGTAGCAAGAGTCAGTTGGAATCAATGCAGCTATGATACAAAACAATATCGGTACCCTCCGGAACCGGAAAGGTGTTTTGTGTTTTTCACGTTTGTGCTCACTCCAGTTCAAAGTTTGAATAATTTTGAAAGTAGTACAATCAAGCTATCAGTAAACGAATATTCTATACCCGTTTTGGTGAGCTAGGACCAGGGTTAAAAATTTTTTGTTTAATTTGGGGCCCAAAAACTGAATTGGCTCCTGAAATGGAAAAACTGTTTCAAGTAGTTTTTTCTGTGTGTATAACATTTAATATCGGGCTTAAAACACGCAGTTTTGAAGATCACAATGTGATAAAACTGTCAGGTAGCAAAATAAATTGGTGCTGTTTGTTATGAATGAAACTCGCTTTTATTCTTTATATTTCAGTAATTGTTATATTTGGTTACGGCCCTCAGCAACAATAGCAATGTCATGAAAAAAAGACGCGAGTAGTCCCATAGCGTCTAATAAGTGCGTAAACCCGACTCCAATGGGTCAGACGACTATTCCCCCAACCCTCGACGGACGGCCAGGCCGAAGAGACTCATTCGCCTGGTCGCCGAATCAAGGGAGGGGGGGAGGGGAGAGGAGGGGAGGGAAGGGGACACACGGTTGACACTTCAGACTAGTAAACCTGGGGAGGCCAAGATTGTTAACATCAAACTTGTTCCTAAGTTATACACTTTTCCTTTTTCTCATACAGGAGGGTAGCAAGGGTGGAAAAAATTTTCGGTGACGCTAAAAAGTAAGTTATATTTTATTGTTCTCAGTTGCCTACGTGGTAACTACAATGTTCCCTTATAAAGATTAGATATATTCCCTTTGCGTCTGTTCTCCACTGTGCTGTGCCCTTTAAAAAATATGTAACCGACGATTCAGACTGGAGAGGCCTTACTAGTAAAAGTGAAGTTTTAATATTCGCAATGTTAACTGAACATGACTCCAAAATTATATCTAAAATTAAGTCAAATATATATTGATATTTACTGAATCAGTGGATGGTAAGTTTCGTCCGTTTTGATTGGAACTATTCTTATTTTACCATATATTTAGTAGATACACTTTAATTTTGCTGTCATAAAATAACCACTCACATGGTTGAGCGTTTTCCACTCTCCTCAGAAAAGAAGTTAACTCTGAAGAGGATTCGTTCAATATAGGAAGAAGAGAGTAAGAGTTCACACTATTCAGCGCCGAAATAGAAAATAGAATTTTAGTTTTTCGGAGGTAGTGGTAACGGTTCTGTGCACGCTGCATGTCAGAATTTAGGTCTATAGCTCCTATAGTAGAAACGGCCGGTATCCATCCCTTTCACAGATTTCAGTTCAGCTATTCAGTCATCCTTTGGGGTGTTCACTTGCAATTTAGAGATCCTTAATTTCTTTGCGGCCGTTAATTGGATGTTAAACCCGAAGCTGTTTTGTGCTGCAGTCTGACCACCACATCTGGGAAGACCAATGAAAGGTTGTTCAGTTACATCAAAGTTGTTCGTCATCAACTTAAGCGCTTTTCTTTTCTTCCATGCAGGAAAAGGGAGAATACGGAAATACTAATGGATGATACTAAAACGTAAGTGAATATTCCATTGCTTTCAGTCGCCTAAATATATTTCCCGTGAGTCTTCGTTTGTTTCTCTGTTGCGTACTAAAACCGATGATTTTGAGTTGGGCTTTACTTTCCAAAGCGGGAAGTTTTTCTCATTTGTCAGATCTGCGCGTAGAGAGTATGACTACAAGATGAAGTCTACAATGAAGTCAAAAATATTCTTAATAATATTTGTATCAGTGAATAGCAATTTAGAGCTTTTGGATTAACTCTCCTAACGTGGAATACCTATGCTATACTCTCTATCAAATACATTGCGCAGAAGTTGTCATAAAACAAATATCAATGTAAAGTAACAACTTTTTTATACTTTTTTCAGAAAAGCGAATGCAATGATCTAAAGATGATCCGTTTAAAACTAGCTGAAAAATAAATTAATAGTTGAGAATTATTAAGAGCCGAAAGAAAAATCGTCTAGAATACTCGAAACGCATTCTGAGTCGATGAAACTGTTTTACTGAGGTCGATATCAATAAGTTTGAAGACTCTATTTCAGTTCAGCTTAACCGCTTTTCCTTTTTTCAATACAAAAGGACAGATAATATGGAAAAAATAAACGATGACGCTACATGGTAAGTAGATATTCCGTTGTCTTCAGTCGCCACCAAAAACTTTTCTCTGATAAGTTTTATATTTATATTTTCTCTGTGCATTCCTTGTCCTCCAACCTATTGCTATTGTGTAAAAGATGACAGATGACTTTAAGAGCGAGAGGCTTTACTTACCAAAGGAATTTTTTTCTCATTTTGAAAGTCCAGGGCGTAGGCTTTAAATCAGTGGATAGCAATTTCCGTGCATTGGTTCTCGTAACTTGGAATTTCGTTACCCTACGCTATATGCTGAAGAATAGCACGTTCAGCCATTCAGTCGCCTGTTGGTTATTCAAATGCGTATGTAATTCCCAAAGGCCGACTCGGGTTGCACTCTAAGAACAACGCGTAGCTAGAAACCTTGGGAGATCTAGATCTTTCACACTAAAGTTCTCCGTCAACTTAAGCGCTTTCCGTTTTTTTTTTTCCATGCAGGGGGGCAGAGAATATGCAAATACTAACCGATGACACTGAAAAGTAAGTACGTATGTTAATTTCTTGACATGTTGATCAGATATTTTGCTTTGCGTCTTGGCTTCCAGTGACCGTTTAGTTCTCGGTTAACCAACAAAAACAATGTTATATATTTCTGCAATAGATAAGAGAACTGTAACGTCACTTTACCATGGTGGTAAAATTTCTGGAACTCAAGAATCTTATCTTGACAGAGGCGGTCATTTGCATTGTCGAACGATGGAAGAATGAGCGAACGTTTCCTCCTTGTGTACAATCATGCTCAGGAATGTCATACACGTTTATTTTTTCGTTTTATTTCTGCCATATTTTCAGGACTTCGAGACGTAACAAATTTTCCTCTCGAGGCACCACAGGTAACCCATGCTCACTGTTTGTGACACGTACGGGTTTCATAACGTGAGTAAATATAGAGAACATATGGGGCGAAGTTTAGGTCTGGAAATTTTGTAGAAAATGGAAATAAAAATCGATGAAACTTGCCATGTGGTGACTTGTTGTTGTTCTTAATATGCACACGAAGTTGCAAGACAAATAGTCTGCAGGCCTAAACTTCGCCCCATATCACGGCAAGAAATATGGCATTCACCGTCACGGAAAACCCTCGGTTAATTTTCGAAAACGCGGCATTTTGCTAAAATTCTCTCGCGTTTTCCGGTCGTAAAATCCACTCTTTTTCTGTCGTTTTCTGGCCGGTAAATTCGAGTATTCGTTCCATTATCCGATAGTTTTCAGGCTCAGTTAACGCCAGGAAAACGCTTGTTTTACTGGTGTTAACCGGACCGTTAACGCACGGCTAATGCATGCAAAATACACGGAAAACATACGGTCAACACATGAAAAACGAATCGTATTCCGTTGTTCACTGCCGTTTTCCTGTGACTGAACATCGCGTTTTTTGGTGTTTTCTGGTGTTTTCAAGGGGCAAAACAAAGAATTCACAGACGTTTTCCGCCATTCTGCGTGAGTTTTCTCGTGTTTTCTGGGGCAGTGAACAACTAGAAAATGCCGGGAAACAGCGTGTTCCCCAACGTTCACCCATCGGTTAATGAGATGTTTTCCATCGTTTCAAAACGTTTGTCTCCAGGAAAACGCGCTGTTTTCACTATCCGAATGCGCTTATTTTCGCGCATTTTCTACGTTTCCAGTGTGATTTTATGCGGAGAATGTAACTTAGTTCTTTACTCACTGGTGTTTTCGTTCTAAATTTAACATCCGTTGTTGCACTTTTGTTTTTCCAGGCACCTGCCACAGGTGATTTAAATGACAAACAAATACTTCGATTCTCTCCCCCATATCCCTCAAAGGAAACAAGTAATGAAAAGCTCTCAATACACTTCTGAACTCTTTTATTCCCAGAAACTCAAACGATTACTTAATACAATAAGGGTACATAATAACATCGTCTGCAGTCTATAATTGATTATGACCAATCCACAGCAAACACATTTAAAACTACCATTCATAAGAATGCATGCAATCATAGATAAGATTTTCACAAAATTCTATGCTATCAAATGAATATGGTCAGTACAAGTGAGAAGACCCTTGACAATATCTCTAATGTTAACCAACTGACCCAAATAATAACAGTCAGGAGGTATCGATGCTAACTTAAATAGTAAGGCATGTACAGATTAATTTCTGTCAACATTCCATGCCACTTACATACAAATTGTTTTCTAAAGTAAAGTTTCTACTTACATATGTATAAATAAAGTTTCTTTTACATATGTATAAATATACTCAAAATTCTACTGAATATGAAAGTTTCTACTTACATATGTATAAATAAAGTTTCTTTTACATATGTATAAATATACTCAAAATTCTACTGAATATGAGCAGACATTGACTTCAATACAATACTGTTTTGAAGGTCAAAATGAAGTTGATCCACTCCTCAGTTAAGTCCATGTGTGCTCGTATTGAGTAGAATATGAGTAGTTTTCCTTTAAGGATGATCCCTCTCTCGGTTTGCTGGTGAAAACAATCATTCAACAATCATTTAACAATCATTCCTCGAGCCTGAATGGGCACTGAGTCAATAGCCCATGAGGCCGAAGAGCGAATGGGCTAATGACTCAGAGGCTATGAAGGCGAGAGGAATAATTGTTTCTAAAAATCCAACTAGTTGGTCAAAAATATCAAGACCAAACAACTTTAGCTAGTTAAAACTAGACTTAAAAATCATTTTTTGCCCACCAAATTGCCAGCGCTTTTCATTACTAGTGGGCTATAACATATAGCCTAGTAGTAGCTCAACCAATCAGAATGCAGAACACTAGTTGGTACTTACGTTAAATATAAATTATGTTGACCAGTGGAACTCCAAATGGCAATAGCACACTGTTAAAGAAATTTCAAGTGCCATATTTGTTCTGAAATAAATCTTGAAACAAGGTTTTTGCTGATTTACTTTTAAAAATGTATTGAAGCTCCACTGTTACCAAGCATTGAAAAACGAAAAGAACCACAATTTAATGGCCCAGAGCAATGACTCAGGAACTTCATTATGGTCTCTGGTACTAGGAGGGCCGACCCTTCTGTTAACACATTGCCTTCTTTGCTGGTTGGACATACTTTCTCTATAGCGAGAGTCCAAATTGTGAAAAAAAATGGAAACTTCATCTGATCTCCACTCTAGGGGCCTTGTTCTGCGAACATCAACCTCCTCGTCTGACTCATCGGATGAAATCAAGGCTGAATGTAGGGCTTCAAAGACTGGCATCTTCTTCTCCTCTTCTGTGATAACTTTTAGTCTTTTCTCAAGTTCCTGCATAAAATAAATAGAAATCAATTAATATTGATAGATTTTGTTTTCACATTCAGAGCATCTGCAGTCAAGAGAAATATGCTCATTGAAAACCAGTGGTGGTCACTGATATTTAGGAGGGTTGAGTAATTCTTTTCCATTTAATCTTTGCAAACGCTACCAACTGAGTAATTCCACTGGGTGTTCTATCCCTGAAATTACTTCTTCAAAACTACAACAATACTCTTTCAATATACATGTACAGGTAATAATATACTTGTGGAGTTCGATGGCTTGCGATTAATTGATCACAAAATTTACTTATAAATTTAAGATACTTTAAGATAAGATAAGGGATAAAAAAATTTTCACTCAAAATGTTCAGTGTGGATTTGGGGTGAGATTAATTTTCTTAACGGTGTTGTCATGAATTTTTTGGAAGCAACTCACGAGGAAACAAGCAAACGCTTGTAGCCTAGAAGTCGCTATTTTGTGATGAATATAAAATTGTTGTTATCCCTCTTTTGGCTTTTTTCTCATTTGACCTCAACTGCATAAGGGGTTCAAGAAACGGAAAAAAAAAAAAAAAACTATAAAAATTATTTGAGTAGTAAGAAACATTGTTCCATTCTAATCAGTTTTTGTAATAATATATTCTTTCTGGCATTCCCATTTTCCCTTATGTGTTTTGTGATGATACTTGACCTTACAGTTGAAATTATTGGTAACTTAATGATAAAAGAAGAGCGTAGTGGCAAATACTTATATATCAAGTGTGCTTGAGAAAATTGGATGAGTCATAACTTTGTTGATACAAGTGAACAATGTGGGAAACAATTTGAAAAACTGAGCAGAAAGGAACAATATAAAATATAATTTTGTAAACTAATTTTTGGCATTTCTCAAACTCCTTACGCAGCTGAGATCAAAAGAGAATGAAGCCCACAGAAGGGATCAACAACAAAAAATAAACACTGGTACATCACAAAAGAGCATAGGCTACAAGTGCTTGCTTGTTTCCTTGTGATTGGCCACCGGCAAATAGGTGACAATGCAGTCCAAAAAACTAATCTCACCCCAGAGTCACAATGAACCTTTGGGGGAACAATTTCTTATCTATTACCTTCTCTTACAGTATCTTTTTTGGACAGGTACTCAAGCAAAATTTAGACTTATCTAATCTAACCAAGAAATAATAGTGCAATAATGGCAACTTAAGTCGGCACACTTGCAAACTTGTCACAAATTGTTCTTTCAAAGCACCCACACTGCACACTGATAGGTTCAGATAAAAACCTGTTCAACCTTCTTACCAAACTCTTGAACTTGGATTTGCATATTATCTGCCTTCATACCCACACTTCTAACAAAGCATTTGTGATTAGTTAATCACAAGCCATATAACTCCACAAGTGTCCTGCCATTCATTGTGTTGCATAGCAGTTGGGTTTTTGAATGGCTGGTCACCCAACAGCAATGTTAAAATAATTCTTTTGGTTGGCGGGGAGGTGACAGAAACTATCGATGTCTGTCAAACAACCAATGCCAAAAAATGTTATTTGACTGTCCTACAACAACAACTAAGGGTAAATCTTACTCTTTTGATTCTTTGCCTCCTCTTCTGCTCCTTCTGGTACTTCTGATATGTTCCATTTTCCACCTGCCTTCTCCTTTTTTTGCTGGAGGCAAAGTTCTGGGAAATGGCATCTAAATTGTACCAAGCAAAAAGAACACCGGGTTAAAGAAATGAGTCTAAATTAAATTCATAGGCAGAAAATTCCTCTGTAATCCAACGGGCACCCATTCAATATATAATTATTTGCTGTGTAAACCACAAAAGAAGCATTAACAAAGAGTATTATGAAAACTGCTTCAGCACAAATCATCAAAATGTGAGGCACAAATCACGGCAGTACTGCCCAGGACTTCTAATATGCTCACTTGGAGAATCAAGCCTCACGATCAATAATTAAACACTGATATATGAGGCACTTTTAAGTGTTTAAAAACACTACTTTAACATGTCAAAAGGCTGTCGATTACATTTGTAGTAGAATAAATTATTCAATACCAGATATCTCGCTGCTCTGAAACAAGTAGACTAGCTGCAAGAGTTTAAGGAGTGGTAACTCCTCACATCAACCGGCACTAACCTAAAATTCTCCTCTCAGTGCAAAGAGAATCATTTTTAATTTGCTCCACCTCCTGTACCTCCTTAATTAGTTGTTGGGAAACTTCTTTATTTGGTGGGTCATTCTCTCTGTTATAAAATACAAAATATAAAATGAGTACAAATAAACTGCAAATAAGATACTAGCTAAAAAACAGAGAATTGGGTAATTGAGCTCTTCCTAGGCACTTACTATTTCGGTAATAAATAAACGGCATAAACATTTTACATAGCGCCTCTTTCTGTCTCGGGCAGAGAAATGGAGGTAAACTCAAGAATTCAGTTTTGTGCCTGCACTTAGCTGTGTACTGCAACTTTGAAACTATTAATTTTAAACGGCCTGAAAGGCCAAAAAAATTTTTTTCGTAAAAGTGGCTCCTTAATTATACTCTAATTTAACATTGCCAAATTTAACAAACACGCTAACCACTGTATGGTCCTGCATCAGTATGTAAAGGCATCAAATCCTTATAAAGCCGACAGAAACAATTAACAGACAAGTACCAATATGATTTAAGATTTTTTTTCTACTGCTTTTATATCAAGCAAATGAAATAGTCCTGGCGATATACCATCAACAAAATCGCCAAATTCAGAGGCTCTTAGATCACTAACACAAAATACCACAATTAATAACTGCTCTTATACTGCTCTTTTACTCCGCTTTGTTCAAGGCAACACTCGTGCCAAAATCAGTTTCGAGCGGGCGCTGAAAAAATAAGATGGAACGAGAGAAAGCTGTTCATTGACTATGAATGTTAAAAAAGAGTAAGAGTTCAATAACATTATCACCTCCACAAGTCAAATAATTCAATGTTATGTATTTTTTAGGTATACATTAGCCGGGATACTACAGCATTAATTAGAGTATTTCTGCAAGTTAAATGTAGATTTCAGGAATACACTACCCAGGATACTACAGGAATGATTAGAGCATTTTTGCAAGTTAACTGTAGATTTCAGGTATACACTGTCCAGGATACTACAGGAATGATTAGAGCATTTCTGCAAGTTAACTGTAGATTTCAGGTATACACTACCCAGGATAGTACAGGAATGATTAGAGCATTTCTGCAAGTTAACTGTAGAATTCAGGTATACACTACCCAGGATACTACAGGAATGATTAGAGTATTTTTGCAAGTTAACTGTAGATTTCAGGTATACACTACCTAGGATACTACAGAATTGATTAGAGTATTTCTGCAAGTTAACTGTAGATTTCAGGTATACACTACCCAGGATACTACAGGAATGATTAGAGCATTTTTGCAAGTTAACAGTAGATTTCAGGTATACACTACCCAGGATACTACAGGAATGATTAGAGTATTTTTGCAAGTTAACTGTAGATTTCAGGTATACACTACCCAGGATACTACAGAATTGATTAGAGTATTTCTGCAAGTTAACTGTAGATTTCAGGTATACACTACCCAGGATACTACACGAATGATTGAAAATGAATCGACGAAATAGACGCCGCATCTATTGTTCAAAATGTGGCAGCAGTTACTCTTACTCGGGATCGAGAACACACGTTTGCATGGGAGATTCGAACGATGAAATCAACAAACCAGATCATGATGAGATGGATAGCCCACCTGCACAGCCTTTCTCAAGAGACGATATTTCACTTGACGATGAACCCGAAACAGAGGTACCGATAAACTGTCATGACTCCGACGAGAACATCGAAGAAACTGACACAAAAGCGATACTCACTCAGGTTGAATCGCGTTTATGTGCAAGAAAACGTGAAATGAACGGCATGTTTTCCTGGTCAGGTTACTGCCGGTGGATGTTGAGTTTTCCTTGTGTTACCCAAAGTCGGAAAAGGAGTTAAGAACGCGATATTTTCAGGACATTAACCGTGTGGTAAAATTTCCGGTTAACGAGAGAAAACGAACTGTTCAACCCCGTTTTCCATGTGCTGGAAAATGTGACACGAACGGCATATTTTAGCTCTGTTAACTGATGGTGAATGCCAAGTTGTCCTTGACTTTTCCGAAGTGGGAAAAGGAGTCACGAACGTGATATTTTCCTTACATTAACCGTTTGGTAAAATTTACGGTTAACGAGAGAAAGCGCACTGTTCAACCACGTTTTCCGTCTGCTGGAAAACGTGTAGTAAACAACATATTTTCCTGGTGTTAACGGATTGTGAACGCCGAATTTTCCTTGCGAATTCCGAAGTGGGAAAACGGATCGTGAACGCGGCATTTTCAATACATTAACAATTTGGCAAAATTACCAGAAAATACGAGATTTTTTGCCGTGTATGTTCTCCATATTTACTTATGTTGTGAAACCCGTACGTGACATAAACAATAAGCCTGGGATACCTGTGTTCGAGACGGGGCAAGATGGACACGCGCGCACACAAACACCCATCCAAGAAGAATCACAAGACATCTCAAAAATAATTCACTTGGACAATACTCCAGTATGAAATAAAAAATAAAGGCAAACATAATACCACACCAATATTAATTTAGGAATATAGGATTTAGGACCTTCCAATGATTTCAGTTCATCTATTTAGACAAGTGCACCCTGTTGATTGCGGACTTGCAATTTAACCCCGAGTCAAGTTTCAGTGAGAAGCATCGTGGTGCGCTCTAAGAAAGCCATAGAAACCTTGGAAGGCCGAAGGTATTTACATCAAAGATGATCGTCAATTTAAGCCCTTTTATTTTACCTTCCATTCAGGGCAGCAGTAGTGCAGAAGCCTCTCGGCAGCAGTAAAAAGTAAGTTAATATTCCATTCGCCTACCTGGCAAACAGTATTTGATTGCCCTCCCTGTACCGTGACTGTTAAGCTGTTGTGTAACCGTCAGCCTTTTCTATATTTTCCTCAGAAGTTATTTCATCGGTGGGTGGCAATTTTTCAAAATGTGCTCCTTGATTGGCTCCCCTTTAACTTGGAATTCCTTGCTAAACTTTACATGCTCAGTAAAGAAAAGAAAGTTAAGCTATTCAATCATCCTGTTGGTTACAGTAAACACCCACTAATAAGAACCGACCTTTTATGAAGTCTGGCAAAATATGCTCTTGTATTAGTTCTTAATTGGGGGTCTTCTTTATGGAGGACAACAACAATAGTTTATTCAATTTTCAAATAATTAAAGACTGAGGCTGCTGGTTTACAGTGTCATGCCATTCAAAATAGATCAAAATAAAAAATCAAAATCGTTTAATAGATCAAGTCAAGAATCTGGGAAATGAAAGGAGGTACATATATAAAGACCCTCGCCAAGATTCAGGTCAGAGGAATATTTCGTATACGAGATATCCCGAAGAAATGTTTTACCCAAACGTATAGAGATTTGTATGGAGACGCCATGCTGGAGCTCACCTAGGTGAGCTCCAGCATGGCGGACGGAAACCAACAGAAACATCTGTTCCCGAGTTTTGCTACAAAAAGCGTGAATTTATTCTTCGAGAAACTCATAAACATTTAAGTAATACTTTTTCTAATACATGAACTGTTTAGATAGCAAAATTTGCTGAAATAAGTCATTTTTTTAATCTACATTACAGCTCTCTTGGCCGTCATGTAAATGCCGCGTCACGCAAAAGCTTAGAAATTCAAGCGTACTCTATCACGAAACCAAGAACCCTTTTAAAGCGAAAATTTGTATGAAAATTAGTTTTCAGCTGCTGTAATGCACCGTAAAAGTAAAATCTCTGTAGGATCGATAGTTTTTTTGTTTGAATTTTAGTGACGTCATGTGAAAACCAACAATAAAGTCGGCAAAAAGAAAGTAAGTAAAGAGTAAACAAAAATAAAATAAAATGTTGCACCAATTGGAAATAATAATAGTAAATGGTAAAACTATAACAATTACGATACTAAAAAAAATAAGATATAAAGAAGGAAAACACTTTAACTGAATGAAGAGGAGAAGGAGACAACAGATTGTTGATTACCAGGAAAATAAACTTGAGTTTGGTACTTCAAAAAAGTTTGTATTCATATTCATATTTTTATTTTTATATTTTTATTTTTATTATTTTGCCACACAGAATAAATTACAAGTAGAATAGAAAGGATAATAAATAGTTAATTAATATATTAAATTTAAAATGAGGATAGAATTTTGAATGAGTGACTTTGGCGGGGAAATCTCCGAGAAGCAGAGCTTATGAGGAATAGAGAGTTTCCCCCCCCACCCCCACGGTGTGATCCTCCCCAGTTCCTTTTCCCGGAATTTTCAGCCATGTCTCAGAAGCAATCCCGCAGCTTATGGATACAGCACTTTCAGCAAGATATGAGCACTGTCAAAGGATGACTGACAGCTGTGCGCTTCCAACACTATCTGGCAGATTCAACCTCCCATACCAGGCCTTTTCATTCCCCGAGATAATTTCGAGTGCATCAATCACGATAAGTATTACTGTCACTCTCGTGGCTCTGTGGATTCTTTTAATTTCAAGAGCTACGTAGGTCTTGATACTTTTCAACCTTTTCCTCCTCAGTATTAAGGATATTTTGGTCAGCTGCACAGCAACGTCGATAAAAGTCCACTCTTGTGTGCATTTGTGCACTACAGTAATATCTGGGCGATTGTGCTTCAGCCGCTTGTTCGTAAAGATAGTCATATCCCAAGTTATCCTCACTTCTCTATTCTCTGCAACTGGTAAGTGGTAATGGTCGTACCACTTGTCGGTGCACTCTAACCCATTTTTTCTGCAAGGCTTCCAGTCAACCCGTAGAGCCACCTTGTTGTGGCGCTTCCTATATTTCTTCTGGGCAAGCTTGCTATATCCACCGACAATACGCCATACTGTTTCGGTGGATTCACCGCACAATCTGCACAGTGGTGTCTCAGCTGTCTTATCTATGCTGTGACCGAATTTGTTCTCAAAGCAGCGGGGATCAAGCCATCTGTTTCCTTCTTTAAAAAAACATTCTTAAGTCATCCCCAGGACTCCTCTCAAGCCACATTTGAATTTTGCCGAGCAAATTCCTTCCTTTATTCCTTCCAGTTCCTTAGTTTCTCCTTTTTCCTTCTCTTCTGGTGCCTGGTGGTCCTGAAGATTGTCTTCTTCAACAATCACCTTCTCCTTCAAAACCATCTGCAGCAACCAATCGGTGCTATTCCTCAAGTGGCCATGCAAGGATTTGTTCTCTTCTTTACACATTCCTCAACACCAATCAACCGTTTCCTCTCTTCCTTCCTCGGCAGATACAGTCTGGTGAAATTACTTCTGGTGTGTAGACAATCATTCATTGCCAATATCGTCCTGGTTTTCCAGCTTTCATCTTTCGCAACAACATGAGTACTATGAACAGCAAGGGTGACAAAGAGTCTCCCTGAAAGATTCCTCTTCTGATGTCTACTTTACCAAACTCCACTCTACCTGATGTCAACAATGTCTTCCAGTTCTCCATGCATGCTGTTACGTTGCTGCTAGTAGATATCATTTTTTTGGCTTCACCGGCCATCTCCAAGCATTTCAGGATCCACTAATGGGGCACCATATCATAAGCCTTCTTATAATCTATCTCTAGTTCTACAGAACCGTTTTTCATAAACAATTGGTCCTTTGTTCCTAGGGGTTCCTATTCTACAGCCTTTCTGCTCATCTACTAGCAGTCCATTCCTCTCCAGATTTTGGTATATCGTATTTATTCGAACAAGCCCAGCCTCGAATTAGCAGCCAACCCCAACCCCACCCATTTGAGTGACAATGAGATTGAAATTGAAATTGAATAAGTACCAATAAGAGACTTCCCCAAAGACGGAGTTTTCTTCATAGTAGTTTACAGAGACCATACTTTCTCTTGTTACATCTTCGCGTTTTGTTATTACCATTAATTGTTTTGTTACAAAATAAACATACTACACTAACTTGCTGAAAATGGTGAGAATTTAATGAGCGCCCATCCTCGAATAAGCGACCACTCTAAAGGTCCAAAAATTTAATAAGCGCCCAGGGCGGTTAAAAATCGAATAAATACGGTAACCTCTCTCCAATGATTCCCGTCAAAAGCTTCCACATCATGGGTAGGCAGGTAATAGAACGACAAGTTGCTGGCCTGATTGCCCTTCGCTGGATCCTTCTGTATCAACGCTGTTCATCCTATAGCAGGGACCGCGGAGGGGGAGGGGCTGGTAGGGCTATATAGCCCTACCACTTTTTGCTGGGAATTAATATCTAGGGCTCCAGTTGACATAAAAACCCCGAAAATTATTGCAATTTGCCCTTAAAAG
>JBBMOI010000014.1:797500-887500 GCA_038088405.1 Porites divaricata | reverse complement strand
GAGCTTTCATTTAAGTCTTTCATCACAGAAGTTATATGGTCGATTTCTCTCAGTATAAAATGTTATAATACTCCAAGGACGACATAACAAAAGCACTGACAATCGCCTTCAGGTGATCCTTGCTCAGATACTTGCTCGTCTGCCAATAAAACGAATTACCAGCAGAGTCGGCTTAAGTGAACCAAGTGTTGTCATAAAGCAACTTGTCACATGGTACAGCTACACTCGCCTCAGGAAAGAAGTTATCTCTGAAGATTCGTGTTACGTGAAAAGAGTCAGAATTAAGAATTTTAAGCGCCGAAAAAGAAACCGTCGACAATTTAAGCTTTTTGGAGACATTGGAAACGCGTTCTGTGCACACGCGAATTAAAGTGTACAGCAATAAGCTAATCAGTATACCTTTCTCTGCTATCATTTCAGCGTTAGTCACCCTGTCACCCTTCAAAGTTGTTCGTTATCTTAAGTGTTTTTCTTTTTTCCATGCAGGAGGACAGAGAAGATGGAAATACAAATCGATGACACTGAAAAGTAAGAAAATATTCCGTCAGTATGTCTTTGTTTGTTTGTTTTTTTTTTTTTCTGAGTTTCCATCGCCTTAAGGAGCATGCGTTCCCGCGTCCGCTCCCTCTTGCTTTGTGTCGGGAGACACCTTTGCTGAAAATAACATATATTACTTAGTATTATCGTTATTAACCAATGCATCTGTTTGATGATCAATTAAACTGCCACTCAGACAAGTGTCAAATATTATTCTGTTGGTTTTTAACTTGAAATTTACAGGCAACGTTCTTAAAGGCCATTTAATTATAGATAATTTTTACAAACGATTTGAATAATTTTAATATTTTAATGTAGCTTAGGATACACAATTTTAATATATTTGTAGTTTTTTTTTTTGGTTAAGTCAACATATTTGTTAGTTTTCTTGTAGTATTTATAGTAAGGGAATGGTTTTAATTAGGTTAGTTAGGTGTCCGCAATTAGTAGAGGGGACTTTTCTCCTCAGCTACTCCTTTTGACACGTTAATAAAGTTATTATTATTATTATTATTATTATTATTAAATCGTGTTGTGCTTTAAGAACATCAAAGAAACCTTTAGAGTTATTTTGTCAACTAAAGCCCTTTCCCTTTTTTCCATGTAGCAGGGCAGAGAGTATGGAAATACTAATCGATGACACTAAAAAGTAAGTAAAATTAATATTTCATTTCTTTTAGACGCCTATTTTATTCCCTGATATGTAGATCAGATATATTGCCTTTGCGTACTCCTTTCCCTCGACCGTTTGCTTGCTCGAATGAGTTCTAAATTGAAGGCAAACATATATTCATCTACATTTTAAAATTTATTTAGTTCTGTAGAAATAAGGGTATCTTTCCGATTCACAAATTTAATGTAATCGATGAGAAAGAGTGAGTAAATATTCTGTCCCTTTCAATCAACTGCCTATTACATGTTATTCTCTGATAAACCTGTATTTGGATCAGATATATCTCCTGCCTCTTCTTCTAGAATTTTAACTTTTTGAAGTCACTCGAAACACGTTCTGTGTCCGTGAAAATTTACGTGAATAGCAATAAGAGTATACGCATCTACCCCTTTCGCTGATTTCAGTTCAGCTATCCAAACACCCTGTTGGTTGCTGACTTGCAATTTAATTGGATGTTAACATTGAACGGTTTTGTGTTGTAGCTCTAAGAAGGAAAAACACTTAAGGCCCCATCCACACGTATCCGGATATTTTTGAATCCGCAACTTTTTCTTTCCGGATTCAAAATCTTCCATGTCCACACGTATCAGATAATAGGGACCTTAAGCAACGACGACGAAGACGACGGCAGTGAAAACGTCGCCAAAAACAGGAATTTGCGTTCTTTCAAACTTAATCGCGTCTATTTGGACCCGCTCAATAGACTTTTCCTGGAGTTGAATTCTTTAAAAGGGTTTTATTCAAGTTCAAAAAGAGGAAGGAAAATTCGTCCACGTCCACAATAAAACGTCAAATTAGGAGGTTTCACGTCGTAGTCGTGCAGTGGACGTCAAAAAACTGTACTGAAAAGCGTGATGCACGTGCAAAGCTGTTGTTTTGATCACTAATTACCTATTGTTTTTTGAAGCTGTCATCGTCGTCTTTGCTTAAGGTCCCTAATATATCAGACACGTATCCGGATTCACTCTAGTATCCAGGACTTCTCTGGGAATATTGGCAACAGAGCATGAGTCGTAAAGCTCTCGAAATTTGTTTCTACAACAACAACAACAATATCCTTTATTATTCATTCAAAATATTTCCCCGATTCTGATTGGCTAAAAGCACACAAATAATTGACCGTCACCAGCTACTGATGACCAAATTTGGAAGAATTTTGCGTTTAATGAACCGACGACGTCAAAAGTGCAGCTTCCTTGCTGGTTAATGCACCGTTCACCGAGAAGACCTGGGGACGAGGTTGAGTTTTTTTGGTTGTGAAAACAAAAATGGCGGACATTTCACTCGTTTTAAGAGTACGAACTAGGCGAAACAATAGCTAAAAACATGGCAAGAACAGCAAGAAGACAACTCGAAGGGCGACATCTGCTATTTGGAGAATATTCGCGGAGCTGAACGACCCTAAACGTGCACTATCGATGATGAACTTAACATCGATGGAGGTAAGCATGTTTTAGCTATGTTTTTAAACTAGGAATTGTTTTGAATGAATAAAAACAATTATTGAATTCGGCCTTCGTATGAAGAATTATGGAGATTTCGGAGGGTGTTATCCGCCTCAGCCTACGGCCTCGACGGATAACACCCTCCTCGATCTCCATAATTCTTCATAAGATACTCAGCCTCATTCATTAATTGTTAATTATTCAACTTCAATTTTTACAGGGATGAGATCCCAGAGCTAATTGCAGCAAGCCAGACTGTACAGAGATAACTTTTTTATATAGATATACATTTTAAAAATACAGAAGATATACATTAACATAAAATTTTCTGCAACTTATGTACGTTATACTTCATATCATTAAGTTGAGAAACAAACAAACAAACGAAAGCAAGTAAAGCAAAATGTAATATACGAAGAGGAAAGCAACGAACTGAACTTACGTTAAAAATAATTATTCACATGCATTATACTAATTAACACATGAATTTCAACATAACGCCAAAGGAGAAGAACATATGAACAATATATCAAGAGGAAAGCTACAAACTAAACTAAAACTAATTTTACATTTTATTAATGAGCCCATTAACTTCAAGAATTAGAATTTTAGAATTTTGAATAGTTTTTCTTTAATAGATTTTTTAAAAGAGATTTTGGGTAAGCTTTTAAGATTATTTGATATCTCATTCCAGAGTTTAACACCAACGCGTGAAAATCCCTTTCCTTGAATATTAAGTGAAGGATTTTTCGTGTAAAAATTCTCAGATGTTAACTAACGTGTACTGTAAGAGAACAAATTCGATATATTAATTGGAACAGAACTCTAGTTTACATCATACATTAAACTGGCAACTTTTTTTAAAGAACGATATTTGAACAGGGAGCCTACGTCACACATGTGGTTTTCAGTGGGGCTCTGCATTAAATAAAATTACAGATATAAAAATGCCTAAATATTAACAGATAAAGATTTAAACTTGAAACTTTAAAAGATTCATAATTTATTTAAAATTATAAGATGCTCCTAATATGTCTTTTAAAAGATAAAATGTCAGAAATGCTTTTAAGGTAAAATGTTCCAGTCATTGGCTGCTTGGTATATGAAAAATAAACGATTTTGTCCATAGGAGCGACGTGACTGCAGGGCCGGCCCACAAATTCTATTTTTACTCCAATTGTTATAGTTGTGAATGACTTTTTAAACTGTAAAAATTAAAATCCCAGTCAATAAAGCCGTTTAAAGCCTTGAAAAACAATACTAATCTACGAAGTCTGCTTCTTTTTGTTAAGTTATCCCAACCAAGCTGATCGAGTGCCTCGGTAGCTGCAGGTGAATGTTTTGGCAAATCGAGAACGATTTTGGCAGCCAAATTTTGCAGAACTTGGACTTTCTTCAGCAGCGTCAGATTAGATTTGTCTCCCCAAGTGGTACCTACATTGTCAATAAGTTACCTGCTATATCTTGGTTAGTCTCCCTCGCAACCGCTTTTTGGATGTCACACAAAGCTCCTAAAAAAGAACATTTGGCGTGGGCGGGGGCGAGGGGGGGGGGGGGGGGGGGCGCGTTGCGTGACATCCAAAAACGGCTGCGGGGGAGACTATATCTTGGTAGGAAACACTTAATTCTGCGTAGCAAGCCTAACCCTTGCAAAACCTTGCTTCGTAGGTATTCTATGTGACCTGACCAGGTAATATTTTCATCAAACTTAGATCTTTTCTTTTCTTCCATGCAGGATGACGGAGAAGATGGAAATACTTATCGATGACACCAAAAGGTAAGTAAATAGTCCGTTGCTTTAATTTCTAAAATAAAATAAATTTGAACCTTGGTGGCCGCTAGCATTTCTCATTTTCGAACCGCCACTATAAAATTTTCATTTCCAACGAAATCGGTCGCTTTTGTTTTTTATCTCCCGCTCTAGCCCCTTCTCTGTCATTTACGACAAAATAGACATTAAAATTTAGTCGAAAGAAAAAATCGGCTTTGTTGCCGTTGCTTTTTTATCTCTAAAAGTCAGAGTGGTTCTGCGATTTGCCACGAAAACAGAGGGTGCGTGACATGCGAAAGTTCATCCCGGATTACGGACGACTTCCTCAGAACCAAAATTTCTTGGATGCTTAGATAACCAAATTTTCTTACCCATTGTGTTCCGCTGCGCGCGCTTCACGCGCCTGAGAGCTCCGCTATTAATCTATTGCTTGAAAATATTTATGACGCAGCTTTCGAAAAAGCTGCAATGAAGATGTGCCTCCAACTGTTTTTTAAAATACATAGGTTGACAAAAAAGTTTAGAGTTGGGGTATAGTTTAGAGTCGCTCGAAACGTGTTCGGTGCACTTAAGAATTCAGGTTTATAGCAATAAGGGTACTAAGTGCCTTTTTCACTGATTTCATTTCAGTCGGCTATTCAATCATCTTGTTGGTTTTTCCTGGAAATTAAGAGGAACCTTTCTCAGCGGCTTTTAATTGGGTGTTAGCCCCGTGGAAAGCGTTTCTGCGCGAGTTCGCTTACTACTTGGATACATTCCAAGAGAGAATGATCTAACTTGGCTCATTCTCTCCTGTTGGATATTAATCTAACAGTCGACTGGTGCTTGTAAGAACACCACAGGAATCTGGGGAGACCAAGATTGTTTACGTGAAAGTTGTTCGTCAACTTAAGAGTTAATGTCAGTAAGGATCAAAGATCGGGCGGACAGAGCTCAAAATTTGATTTCGCTTATACTTTGTACATTGGTAGGCCCAGGTACTATACATATGAAATCAAGGTTTATTTGCCTGAATATTGTTTCGTTTCAAAGAAATTTGATTTTAACTGTAAACGGTATTTTTCGTCGTAATAACCTTGAAAATAGCCAACTTTCACGAAGTTATTGAGTCATTTAGTCGATCGTTTGAGGTGTCTTCACGGATATCCAGTTAAACTAAAGCTATTTCAGTCCACTGATTCCCAAAACAGCTCGCTAACGTTGCTAACAAAAAATATATGATTTTTTAAAGAAGCACACCAACATCCTTCTCGAATTTGGTGGAATGGCTGGTCAAAACAACATGTCAGAAATGCCCGCGGTACGCAACGAATCACACCAGGAAACCTTTTGGAATTCTTTAAAGAATAGTTTTAACTTTCTACAAGTTTATATGTTTGGGATCTTTCGTACATTTTTGGCAAATACGTCTTAAAGTGAGCACAATTCCGGCTTCCGCCATCTTGGAATGTCTTACATTACCGAAACAGGCGAAAGGAAGTAACCGCTACGGAATCGAACGGTACATAATTTTTCACCTCTTTTCACTAGAGCATCTCCCATAAGCTTTAAGATCAACCAAATTTACCTGTAATCAAGTCCAATGTCAAAAAAAAGCAACAAGAAACGCACCATACTTCGGCGGTATTAAACTCTCGGCAATCGTAGTCTGCGAAGACCAAAAGTGACTCCGTGCTGTGAGTCAGGCAACGTCTGGACTTTGACGTGCTTCGCTGAGTCTCACTTGTGTACTCTTCGCTTGAGCTTTCCATACTTATTCGCTTCATTTTTAGTTTTGATAAGTCTCCTACCATGGGCGCTTTTAGCTCTCCATCCCGCATCTCGCATAACAATATTCCTTGTGTCACGCAATATGTGTGACAAATTAACTGGAAATGAAATTCTCATCAAACTTCTTTTCGGCATTTAAGAAACTTTCCTGACTTAACAAAGTGAATCCTTTACTAAAACGGTCTAGAGCAGAGGCTGCAATTTTTACATTAAATTTATGTGGGTAAATTAAATTATCTCAACTTTAACTATAACCACACGTATATCTAGATATTAAACTGAAATGACGGAGAAAATGCATGTCTTTGAAAATCTAGTGATTTTCACATATTTATCTTTTGTTAAAAGAGAAAGTTAGGGTAACTGACGTATTGTTTGCGTTCTTTTTCGTCACCAGAGCTGCTATCAGATTTTTTGGCTGGTTAAAAGCCACGCAGTCTGCTGATATTTACACAGCCTCTGCTGAAAAACAAAATTGGTTCGCCATTCTTTGCTACTTGTTGTATTTGTTCTTCTTGTTCATTGTTCGGAAGCAAGGAGATTCTGGGTTAAACGAGTGGGCATTAAAAGTACAGTCTCTTTATCTGAGCTGTGAACTTATGCATCAATTCCAGCTGCGTACAAACCCCCGCGGGCTGACCTCTGGGGTGGCCCGGGGTTGGCAAATGCCCGACCCCCGGGTAAGGCAAAATTTCCTAATCCCCCAACCCCTGGACCGACAAGGAGGAAAATGTCCCACAGTGGACCGGGAGGGACTAGGTGCAGCTGGAATTGATTGATGCATTAGGGCATTGCATTTTGCCTGACCCGTGACCCCTGAAAACTTTAGTTATAATCATGTACTATAACAACTTCGTTCCCAGGGTTTTCTCCTACCAGGTAGGAGAGAACCCTGGGAACGAGGTTGATATTATAACCGGATACAAGCTTATAATTTCTTAGCTCGACTGCCGTACGTAATAGAGAGAGGTATGATCTGTATACGTCTTTTCTAGTCGATTACACTCGAGCACAAGAGCACTCGTTAACGACCTGCGTAATACGACTTGTAAGGGGCTTTTTTCGTTTCTTCGTGACATCATCCACGTTTAAGCCAATACCTTCACAAATGTCCCTTAGCATAGCAACCGTTAAGGTAGATAATTTCTTTGTATGAACCAAACTGCAAATGTTGCGGGAAAGGGCGGCAATGGGGTGACGTAGAGCAATTTCTTCGTTGACAACTGCCTTTAGGTGCGAATGTAAGGCCTCTGCCTCGACTGCACTCTGCTCTTCGTCTTCACTTTCACGCTCTTCCTTCGATGTTGGTGACGTTTTTCGAATCCTTGCTGCCAGTCTTGAGAAGAATCCTGCCACCTGCTGTGGCGAAAGAATATCCTTTCCACTGAAAATACGAGCACCCTTTTCGTTCCTCACCCTTCGCATTTCTTGCGATACCTGTTGAGGATCTACCTTTTTACCACACTCCTCCCCGATGAGAAACTGTTCTGTCAGGAACTTTCTTTGTTCTTCTCTAAACTGGGTTCTACTCCTTGTTATTTTAAGAGCCCATCCCATCTCAAGTGGGGAATGTAGTTCGTCAACTGAGCGTTTTCATGCCGCGTAGAATCCAAAAGTTGGAACTTTCGTTTGCTCTCCAGTTATTCTCGCAGCGTATTTTTTTCTGGCTTTGTCAAACAGTGTTTCTTTTTCTAGCGCGCGTTTATGCTTTCCTTCGTCTAAATGTGCTTGCAAACTTGAGGACCGCTGGAATGTCTGAATACACCCATCTTCTGGGCAGGTAAAAAGGCCGCTTACTTCCTCTTTCTCTTTTTCTACATCCATGTCTTGTCCTGCTGTCTCTTGCTGGTCAGGTCTACTCAGCCGTTGTTCGGACAAAGATTTTTGCTGCACTCCCTTTCTAGGATTGATTTTTCTAAAGCTTGACTGCTGAGAGCGGGTATCAGGAGGTTCCAAAAGTTCAAGTGTAGCAGGAGAGATACCATCGGTTTGAATGTCTTTCCATGGTAACAGCTTTCCGGGCCCGATGTTATAAGCCTTCCATGTTGTGATACCATTTGGACAAAACTGGAAGTTATTAAGGGTACTAATTCCGTCCCATTTGATCACGTTTTTGCCAGCAGATACTTCGGGAAGCTTCACATACTTTACAATAACGCCAGGAATACCGCCATTTGATTCAATGGCTTCTTTCATCTGTGCAGCGTTGTTCACATCGCGCCCCTCGTTTAAGTACACATTGATATGTCCTTTAATTGTTGCGGCCTGGCGGTCGGCTTCTCCCTTGGCCCCTTGTGGATCTGAAAAGTCGAACCTCTCCACCTTGACATCAGAAAGACTGTTCAATCTGCTTCCTACAATTGTTGAGCCACAATGATAACATCCTGCGTTGTCCTGTTTGCAATACACTTTTTGCAGTTCTGGCCGATGCTCCTTCAACATCTCAATAACATCTTGTAAAATGGCGGTTACTGCAACGCTATCCTGAGGGCAACTCTGAAACAGGTGGACAAAAGTGAGCTTTTCAAGCGGGGCATTTGCTTCTGATCTTGTAAAAGCCACTGTTATGTGCCACGGAATACCACGTTTGGCGAACCAGTCACACTGTGATTCGCGAAACTTTCGCGGCAAGAATTTCATCGCCCAGTCCATAACTAATAATGCTGAACTCCGACATAGGACATCTAACACGTCATGTTTTGCTTGATCCTGGTTAACTGTTCGGAGTTGGTGAGCTTTCCATGCCAAAATGTCCTTTTTAGCGTGATCCATTAAACAGGTACTGTCATCTCTTTCTTCTTCAGACTGAAGTTCTGCGCACGCTTCTTTTATGGTAGACAGCACCTCGGTTAATTTACTGCATTAGTAGCAGACCTCATCGTGGTTATGGTTACACTTTCCTTGAAAACAACTATTTTTAGGGTCACTTAGGGAAAACGTTAAACAGTGATCTGCAACTTCTGATTCCATTGTAACGTGCACCTAAAATGTGAAAGATTATTATCGTCATCGTCATCATCATCATAGTCATCGCCATCATCATTACTTTTACTATGGTATTTCGTTATTAATACCAGCTGCTTTAGGGTAAAATCTTTTATATATTAAAAGAAGTAAAAGAAGTTTGAATCTTATGAAAGCTTGTCCATAACCGCTTAAAGGGCGCAAATTGAAGATAATTTGTGCTTAATCGATGTTTCGAGGTTTAGCCTCAATACTAGTTAGTACAATGCAGCCTGAGAAAGTTGGCCGTTCATGTTTATGACCAATTCGCGTAAATTTAGCATCAATCCAGCCAAAGCACAAAGTTAACAGTCTACTAAAAGAGTAACCAAATATTAATTTAGCCTTACCTTGTAATCAGACCGCAGATATTGTTTGGCAGACCGAAGTGTTTGTTTCATTTCCTTTGCCCAGGCTTGTGACTTTGCTTGATCTGCTATCTTATCTACTATCTCGCTAAGATCTTCTATTGCCTTACTGCCTTGTGCGGAGAAGTTATCCAAGCCCTGCAGAGACGTGCGCACCGACGCAGAGCAAACTTCTAGTACTCGGAGTTGTGTGCGCTTGCTCATCGGAGTGAAATTGGTCTCGGCACAAAACTGAAAATACTGTTGTGTTATCCGTTCTGGTATTAGCATCCGTACGACATTAGGTGTTTTAATCACCTCCCCTGTTGAAAGTTTCAGCATCTTTTCTCCAAATGGCATGTCTTGTACAATATGGGAACTTGTAATAAAGTCGAGAAAATGATCAACTTTGGCGAAATCAACCTTCATACGCCTAGTGATATCAGTAGGTACTATCGCACCTCTACCATGTAACAGCCTATGATGCCGCGCGATGTTAAATCTGTAAGGCGTCACCCCGGGAATGTAATGTGTCAGTTCCTTAAGCGATAGTTTATCTGCCAAAATGGACAAAATTTGTCTTCTCGTGCTCCAGTGAGTTGCATTTAAATAGCTTTCTGCTAAGGCTTGTAAAATTTCTTCTTCGGCTTGTGTTCTCTCAGATGGTGAGTTTTCACCTAATGTGGTCAATAATTTATCACTTTGTCCTGGAGCAATTACTTCAAGAACCTCTTGAACACTTTGTTTTGCTTTACGGCTGTACCTTCTCTTTGTGCGCTCGTTAGCACTTTTCCATGGAACGGACAACTTATGTCGAACAGGACTAACATCACGAGAGGGTAAAAAGTCGTTTAACTTTTTTAAAGGCTCTTTTGCCGTGTCTACTTGGCTTCTATGCGGTGTGTTCTCAAAATCAGATTCTTCCAAATCCGATTCTGGGATGAATATACTCTCTCTTCTTTCATCAACGTGAATTGCTTGGGCTGCTGCAGTATCTGCCTGAAATTTCACAAAAATTAAAACGTCTGAAAAAAAGACCCCAAATACTTCTTCTTCCAGTTTCGTTGTTGTCAGTACAAACCTAAAACATATTGAACGTACTCAAAATTGCATTCAAACTAGCAGCGTACGGTTTCTAATATTACAAGGAAAGATCTTTGTACTTTGGAGATGTAAATGATATTATTCAAAGTAGACAGACTGCAAATTTTCTTAGTTGCTAAAAAATATATATCTACGTGTCGCAACTGTCATCAGTAGGATGCCTAAAATGCGTGCAATTCCACAATTGGTTTCGGCTCCATTAATGTCATACTTACCAGAGTAAGCTCAACTAGATGCTCTGTAAGTCCGTCAAAATCTGATTGTGGCATACTGCTTTGAGGGGTATGTGCTTGTTTCGTCAGGGTCTTTCGACACTTGGTGCATACCGCTAAAAAATAAAAATAAAAAATTACAAAAAATGTTAACCCATTCTTTTTATATTTTCCTACCCGCACTTACATTTCTGATTTTTTGCTATGCCATTTATCATTTTTACACACGCCCCTCCCCCATGATCGTTTTCTTTTTCGCCTTGGTTTAGCTTAGCGCGCGGCTGTAATTCTTACTTTGCGAACCACAAAAAAAAAAAAGAAAAAAAAACATAAAAAAGAACCTCCAGCTACGTAGATGATATGCGAGGATACCCTTTCGAGATCGGTAAGGCGCAGCTTTGCTCCGTTACAGAAATGGCGCCGAAATCACAGTACTTGAGTGTCAACAGAAGCCATATCCCGGGTATGGTTTCTTGCCGGCACAAAGATATCTGGCATCGTGTGAACATAGGGTTAAGAGCATGTTTTTATGAAGTGAGCCAGCCCTATTAGCCTAGCTTGACCGCTTTATCCGGCTAGTTCGGCTTATGCCCTGTGTCCTTATAAAATTTTTGCTGTGTTTATATGAGAGGCCAGGCTGACGAGATACTGGTTGCCTGAGCCGAGATTTCGGCAAGTGGGTCGGTTCGGCCTCATATATTAACAAAACGAAAATTTTAAAGGGAACCAAGGTATTAGCCGAGCCATCCCAGTAAAGCGAGCCAGCTGACTCACCATGTATAAACAGGCCTGACTGTTGATTGCTAATTTAACGACGGCAGAGAGATGAGAGAACCCTTAATTTGATGTGTTATATGACGTCATACATTATAAAGAATGTTTTACTCCCGCCAGTATCACAAAAGAAGAAGGATTATATTTACCTGAACCAACTGGAATGAATTCACCAGTGGCTTCCAATATGAACTTCGACTGAACCAAGCTACAACCCCGTTCGGCATTTTTCTTGGATTCTTCACTGTGTCCAGAGAGTTTGCCTGGAACACTGCATACCCGCTTAGACCTTCGCCATCCAATACCCAAACTGACGCGGTGCAGCGGACAGATAGTTAAGTCGTGGATATTTTCTGGCGTTTGGAAACAAGCACTGCGGGCTAGAATAAGCTCAAGTTCTGTTTCGCAGCCACTGAATTGAAGCTGTTTTTTGTGGCTCGATATATTCTTTGAGCATGATACCAATGGTACGATTTTACGCGACGCCGTCCTTGACTTTGGATCAGCTCCGCATTCTCCACCGACCAAAAGTGAGAAGGTACACGCCATCGCCCAATATTGTAAGTCAACTTTTGCGTTTAACGATTTACTCGGCGCTATTTTACTTCCTTGAGAAATTTACGGTGAAAATTATTTTTTTCGGAGAGAGACTTGTAGACTGAAAAAATGATAATTCAATACTGGCTGTAAATACGCCACAGTAATTCAATTATCAAGTTTAGCTGCAAATGTAAATATATATTTTTGATGCATCTTGTTTATGCCAGTCTTAATCCCAATTTTCTTTTTAAGGGACTTTATACCAGTCCAAATCAAAGTTTTCTCAGTTTTGAAGGGATCTTTAAACAGAACGTTTTTATTGTTTCAGTTTAAATCCCGTGTTGACAACCGCGAAGTCGGGATGTACTATTTACACAGGCGTTCTGTATTTGCATAATGGCTTCGAAAAAAAAAGAGTTGGTAAAGTCCTATCCATATTGCTAAACCCAAAGTAAACGGAATATATAGCTGAGGATTTCACTGCGGAACTCGCTCATCCGTTATTCGACGTTATGTGAAGTCTAATGACAGTGTCAAAGGTCGGTGCGTGACGTGTAGGAAATCAATGTCACGATATCATGCATGGGGTCTCAATCCAATAAACCATTGCCAAATTGCCGTTAACTTAAAAAATAACATAAGGGCAGCGACTTCAGTGGTTTACCAAGCTAAATCTCACTTGCACTTATAATTTTAGACTCATTTTATCCAAAAGTAATACGACTTTTCAGTTTTGAACGGTACTTTCTCACAGTTTCAATATGGCGGTCATCTGAAAACTCTTGCAAATTAGCAAACTTCGGGGCGGTCATATCGAAAAACTGAAAAAGATCCCAAAGAAATGAAAAGGAAACATAAAACATCTATCCTTAAACTGTAGAGAAAGCTTAGTCTGAGGATATGTTTTGGCGTACCGAACGGATTTTTAGGCAAGTCTTTTATGTCACTTTAGAGCCATTCAGAAAATGCAAAGAAGTGCCTTCAACGAAAAGCTCACTACGAGTCTTATAAAATAAATTATTTGTCGTTATAAACAATAGTTAATTGACCAAGGGACAAGCTATTTATTCATATTAAGAAATCATTCATAGGCTTTATCGCGCTAACTTGAAAGAGTCACAAATATAGCGAAATTTCGGTTCACCAAAGAGGTCATTTTGGTTCAAAACGGACCCAACCGAATTTATTTAATTCCTCTTATAAACGCAAGAATTAGACAAAACTAACCCTATTTCGTTAACTACTATACAATACTCTATCAAGGTAAAAAGTATCAGCGAAAACGAATTTTGAGCTGTGTCCGCGATTTTGGGATTATCTCCGATTCTTACTGACATTGACTCTTAAGTGCTCTTCTTTTATTCCATGCAGGAGAGCAGAGAGTGTGGAAATACTAATCGATGACATAAAAAAGTAAGTAAATATTCTATTCCTCTCAGTAGTCTACCTGGTAAATTTTACTATTCCCTGGTTATTTATTTCCGCAATCAAAAACTACACGATAAAGAAAGCATACAATAAGATAAATGGATAAAGAAAGCCAAATTATTTGGCTAGTCATGAAAATCGACATTTTTCTGGAGTCTCATTTTTATCCGCTATTCGTTACACAAAGCTTGATCTTCCTCTCTTAGATTTTCATTCTTAGCCATTGTAAAGTATTAGTTGACAAAAAAGGACATGTAAAGAATTTAAAATCGATGGAAACACTTCTGCACTCGGCGCAAGAGTTCCAAATAACCGATTACTTTAAGAGAGGCTTATTTAATACATACTTTCTAATTAGGAAGATTTTCCCTTTTGCAAATTCTACGTAGTACGACTCCCAAACAAAGTCTAGAATGAAGTCCAATATTTAAGCAATAGAAAACGTTTTCCGTGTTTGCATAGCCTGATATAAACACGAGAGGGGTTGGGAGAATTCGAGAGTTATGCAAACCCGAGACGAAGTCGAGGGTTTGACCAGCACTAACTGTCAAGAATTCTCCCAACCCCTCTAGTGTTTATATCAGGCTATGCAAACACAGAGAAAAAGTTTTCTATTGCTTTTATAAAATAACTTTCCTGAGAAAAAAAAAACAAAACTCTCTTGTTTAAAGCACTGATTAAGAGACAAATTCTTACCAGTCGCGAAGTCTTGTACACGAAGCTTGTATGCGTAATCTGTCCTTGTTTTGCAAAAAAGATGCTTTCCAAAATACGGGTTTTTCTCGCTTAAAATGTCACCTCAAGCGGAAAAAACTGACAGCATGTTTCTAAAGATTTTCAGAGTTTCAGCCGACGAGGAAATGGGTAAATGATAAAAACTTGTCGAGGTTTTCAACTCAAAAATGTTTTAAATTCGTGCGTGATTAGCGCGCGAAAACCAAAGCATCTTGACGTCACAACCATGTTGACATACTCTCATGCAAACATGCCTCTAGGCCAATCAGAGCGCGCGTACTATCTTAGTTATTTTATAAATTTTGATATTCAATAAATCAATAAATGGCAATTTTCGTGCGTTTTGATTGGCTTCCGTTAAGAAGCACTTTCTCTGCGCCCATTAAACGGATGTTAGCACCAATCTTGCGCCTTTAGGACAGCCGGGCATACAAACCTGAGGTGACCAATAAAATTGTTTAAATCAATCAAAGTTGCTCGTCGATATAACCAGTTTTCTTTTTTTCCATGCAGGAGGGCAGAGAAAATGGAAAAACTAATTTATGGCCCAAAAAAGTAAGTAAATTGCATTCAGTCGCCTACCTAGTAAAAAAGACATTTTGCCATAACTGAGCGATTTCTCGCGCGCTGATAGGTCGCGAGCTATAGTCCATAAAATCTTGCTGATTTCAGTTCAGCTATTCAGTCCGCACCCTGCTGACTGCTCACTTTCAATTTAGAGTCTCTTTTTGCACTGTAAAAACACCATAGAAACCTTGGCAGACAAACGTTTTCTTACATCAAAGTTGTTTGTCAGTAAAAAGGTGATTTTCTTTTTTTGCATGCAGCAGGGCAGATGATACGGAAATGCTAATCGATGACGCTGAAAAGTAAGTAAATATTTCGTTGTTTTCAGTCGCCTATATAGTAAATTTTGTTTCCTGATATGTAGATCACATATACTTCTTTTGCATGCTTGTTTACCTCTGGCCGTTCAGTTGTTGTCACGGAACCAAAAACAAGAATACATCATCATCACAGATATCTGAGGACACCAACGTTGCTTTCATCAGAGTTGTTCTTCAACTTATTAAGCGTTAATTTTTCTTTTCTTTCATGCAGGAAGGCAGAGAATATGGAAGTACTCGGTGATGATACTGGAAAGTGAGTAAATGTTCCGTTGCTTTCAGTCGTCTTCCAAGTAAACTGTATTCCGTGATATGCATGTAGATCAGATATATTTCCTTTGCGTCTTCGTTTTCCTGCCCCTACCTTTGAGCTGTTGTGTAACAATCAACAACAATGTTATCTGTGTCTCAATACATCATTGGTATAATGCCCCGCAAATACCTGCGACGCTTATTGGTTGTTTACATCAAAGTTCTTCGTCACGTTCTGAGCGCTGTTATTTGCATCCATGCAGGAAGACAGGAATAGGAGAGAAACTTTTCAGTGGCGCTAAAAAGTAAGTTAATATTCCATTGCTTTCACCTGCCCACCTGATGAATATTATACCCTCATGAGATCAGAAATATTTGATTTGAGTCTGCCCTGTGCCGTGAACCGTTTAGCTGCTGTGTAATCAGTAGGACTTTCAGATTTGAGAGGCGTTACTCCTCAAAAGACGTTTTTCTCTTTTGCAAAGTCTGGGGAACGTGACTCCAAAAATGAAGTAGAGAATAAAGTCAGGCAAATATTGGGATTCACAAAGAATCGTGAAATTGCATCGTCAAACGAGGTCACAGAAAAGTGGCTAGAATTCAGAAGAAGGACTGAATTGTTGTCGCTGCAAATCGCTACTTTTGCTTTTGTGCTTTTCTTCTTATTTCGTCATCTTTTCAAGTTTGGTTTCTTTTTCATGTAGCGATGTTTTTCGTCTTCATTTGTTGAAATGTACCGAGTGCGTTTTGAACTCACGGTCTGACGGTAAAGAATCACAGTTTTGATTTTTTCTGCCACCTCCAATAAAGGGATGCAAATAGAAATTTTTTGACAAAGATCCCAGGCGAGGAAAATATTATTTTGGGTCGTGTAAATGGGTAGTGTCTTGCCCAAAATAGCCACCACAGTGCAAAAATTTGGGCTGTGCCGATTTTTTTGCTGCTGTAAATGGGTTTCAAAGAGTTGTGCGAATTAATTAAAGTCTAAAGCAAATAAAGCCTTTGAGTAGTCACAATTTCAGGGCAACTATTTTGGTAGCCATTAAATGGTTGTCAATTTCGAAGTTTTGTGCAACACCAAAGACGTCTGGTAAGACAACTTGTTTAAATAAGAGTTGATCGTCCACCTTTAAGCCTTTTTATTTTCTTACTTACAGGTTGACAGATAATATGGCAACACTAATCGATGACACTAAAGAGTAAGTAAATATTCCATTGCTTTCAGTCGTCTACTCGGTACTGAAATCTTATTCCCTTATAGATCAGTATTTTCTTTTCTTCAATTTTGCGAAATAGAAAGGATGTCTAAAACAACTACTCGGCAAGATACAGCTTTTTCCATTCTTGCCTCAGAGAAGCAACACCTTTTAATGAATATTCGCTAAAAATAGGTTCAATCAGAAAATCTAAGAGTCGGGTCTTTTAAGCGCTTAAAGCGACGTCGTCTAGAATGTTAGCTTTTTGAAGACACTAGCCTCGAAACGCGTTCTTCTTCTTTGAAAATGTAGGTCTCTACCAATAAGTGTATACCCTTCTAACTGAATTTAGTTTAGCTATTCAGTAACCCTGTTAGTTTTTTTACATACAATTTAGAGGCACCTTTCTCTGCAAAGCCATTTATTAGATGTTAATCCTGTTGCGTTCTGAGAACACCATATAGAAACTTTAAAAAACCAACCCTTGAAGGTTATTTACATCAAAGTTGTTCGTCAAGTTTTTAAAAGCACTTTTATTTTCTTTGATGCAGGACGACAGGAACTGGGGAGAAACTTTTTAGTGGCGCTAAAAAGTAAGTTGATATTCCATTGCTTTCATTCGCCTATCCGCTGAATGCTATTCCCTAATGTGGAGATCAGAGTCTGCCCTGTGCCGTGTAATGTTGTGTTACCGAGAACAGCCAGACTCCTTGCTTGGTTAAGCCACAGTATAAACTATTACAATACTCCAAGGGAGACAAGGTAAAAGCGTTGCTCATCGTTTTAAGGTGATTCTTGTCCAGATACAATGCAAGCAAAGCCGGATAAGCTGCTCTAGTGCTACTCACAAGGTAAAGCTTTTTCCATGCAAGCCTCGGAAAAGCAGTTAAGGCAAGAGTTCAGACTGTAAGCGCCGAAAGAGAAAATTTTGAGACACTGCAAACTCGTTCTTTTCATATGTCAATTAACGTCTATAGCAATGACATTACTTTCACTGATTTCTCTTCAATTTGTGCAATTTAAAGGCACCTTTCCCTGCAGCCAGTAAATTGATGGGAAGCCCCAAATGTTGTAAGCGCTTTTCTTTTCTTCCATACAGGCTGATAGATAATGTGGAAACACTAATTGATGACACAAAAGAGTAAGTAAATATCTCATTACTCAGAGTAATTCTTATGATTTGGTAAACCCAAAAGTAGGTTGAGTTTGATCGTCCGGGTTAACGTAGTCCTGAATAGGACTGTTGTCGTTGACAGTGACTGACGTTTCGACAACCTGTGCGGTAGTCATCTTCAGAGTCAAAGTGAGTTGTATCACGTCAGTAGATGGTATTATATACTCTGGTTATGATCGAAACGCGCCAATTACTGATTACGAGTCTTCATAGCCAATGACATCGCGGCTTCACTGACAGACGACCAATAACATCTTGACTTTATTGACCAATCAGATCAATAACCAGAGTATATAATACCATCTACTGACGTGATACAACTCACTTTGACTCTGAAGATGACTACCGCACAGGTTGTCGAAACGTCAGTCACTGTCAACGACAACAGTCCTATTCAGGACTACGTTAACCCGGACGATCAACTCAACCTACTTTTGAAATGACTCCTGGGTTCAAACCTTTCACAGCATTTGGTAAACCGTTCCCGATTTTGGGTGTATAATAGTTTTGAGGACTCGGTGTCCATAGAATTTGTAAAAGCAATCCATTGGGCACTTTTCAGGACTTAGCAGCGAGATTATTTACTACCAACTGTTCGTTAGGTTTACAAAGAAGCTCAAGTTCTCCAAAGGAGAAAGCGTATGACTGACTTTTATTTTTATTATTATTTTTATCCAGGCTTTCTTTTAATTGTACATATTTTTTATCGGACCTTTTTTATTCTTCTTCTATTGTATCTCGATTTTTTCTCCTTTTATGAATATTTGTGACTTTCTTTTTAGCTTACTGTTATTGCTTACTGTACTTTAATATTCTAATTGGTATATATCATTTCTGATTCAAAACCGGCTTAATGTTTTGTAATAATATACTGTAGTTAGGACATTAGTAGGCGAAGAGCCACCTGGTGTAAGTATTACTAATAAAATCGTTATTATTATTATTATCATTATCATTAATTTTTTTTTAATTCAATGAATTTTTTCTAATCAAAACTAAGTGTTTTTTTCATTATTATCATTATTATTGTTATTAGATGAATAATTTATAATTTGATATAATTAAATGATTTTTTCTTATTAAGACTAAGTGTTTTTTAATCGAAAGGAATTGTAAATAGTGTTTTGACGGAATAGTATTTATCATTATCATTATTATTATTATTATTATCATTATCATTGAAATTGAAATTGAAATGACTTTTTTTAATTAATCCGAATTAGGTGGTTTAATTTTAATCGAAATGAGTTGTAAATAGTACTTGTACAGTTGTACTGGATAGCCCTTTTTTTAGCGAAATTGTAAATAAAGTTTTTTTTTTTTTTTAATTATCATTATCATTGTCATTATTATTATTATTTTTATTATTTTTATTATTATTGATGTGCAGAGTACACGAGCTAGTTTTTTTTTTTAAAGGAGTGAGGTCAAAACTTATGGAGCTATATGTTTTGTAATGTTTTGTAATTTTGTTTAAAGAAGTACAGTTTAAATCAATTCGTGCATCAATTGTAAGCCAACTGGCGTCTTTCATGACAGAGGTCATATGATCGGACCTGTTGTCAAAACCAAGCGATCTGTTTCTCGCTTCTTGGTATAGATCTCAGTTTAAAGTTGTTACGATTATCCGAGCTCGAAATGACAAACCATTGAACATATTATTGCTTTAATCATAACTATAACAAAATTCTCAAATCTGATTGGCTATAAACTGCCCTGATTTCAGCCTTAATTGGACAGTTTAATAGGACAGTACGCGTCATGCCTAAGTAATTGGACAGTACGCGCCATCACGCGCGCGCTTAAATGGCTTTTTTTTTTCACTGCTAGCAAAACAAAATTTCGAATTTCTTGTGTTTTGATTTAAAAAATAGCCTATTATATCACAAATTTTGTTAATGTTATGATTAATTGGTAACAGAACTTCGTGTCGTCCAATTCGGTCTGTAATCATACTCGTGATTAAACAAATCGGACTCCCGCTACGCGGTCGTCCGATTTTGTTAATCACTCGTATGATTACAGACCGAATTGGACTCCACTCAGTCCTGTTACCATTACTAATTAAGGTCATCCTTCCTAATTACTTCCTCAATCTGCGATAAACTAAACTGCCAGCACAGCCGGCTAAACTGCGCCAAGTGGCGTCATAAACAACTACTCACATAGTACAGCTTTTCCCATACTCGCTTCAGAAAAGAAGTTATCTTTGAAGATGATCCGTTCAAGATATATAGGGAGAGGAAAGTAACCGTTCAGATTAAGAGCGCCGGAAGAGATTAAGATATTAGTCTAGAACTCTTACTTTTTAGAGACACTGGGTTAATGAACGTCTATAGCAAAAAGGGCCTTTAGTATTTCTCCCTTTCACTGATTTCAGTTCAGCTCAGTTCACTCATCCTGCTGTTGTGTGTTTACTTGCAATTTAAGGGCAAATTCCCCTCCAGCGGCCTTAAAATGCATGTTATCCCCGAAGCTCCTGTCGCCGGCCGGGAGGAGAACTAAAAAAGTTTTAAAGAAACATAATGGTCCCATTATGGCTCTTGTTAATAAACCAGTTTTGACAGAAAAGGTACTTCTCTCGTATACCTTCTGTTGACAAAATTACATACCTAGTTTATGACTTTGCATCCCTTTTAACTGTTGTAATTTCACTTTCTCTAAACTATGAATAATTCACAAAATCCTAAGCTTTGTTAACCTTATTGGGCTTTTTACCGAATCCCTTTAACCCTTTCGAATGCATATATCCTCAAATAGTGAAATCTCTGTACACTTCCGGATGCCTGAAGCCTAAAAATGGGACTTTCCGGTGGGTCCTCCTCATCTAGGCTGTTAAAGGTAGTAACCCTCCGTGCGTCTGGCGAAACCAAGAGATCGTTTAAATTAGAGTCGTTCGTCCTCCTATAAGCCTTTATGACCTTACTTATTTTTTTCCATGCTGACTGGCAGATAAAATGGAAACACTAATCGATGACAAACACGTTCTTTGTCTGTGAAAATTTACGTGTATAGCATAAGAGTACACAAGAGAAAACACATCTAGCCCTTTCACTGACATTAGTTTAGCTGTTCAGTCACCCTGTTGGTTTTTTGACTTACAATTATTTAGAGGCGCCTTTCTCTGAACAGCCATTTCTTGTATGTTGATCCCGAAGTCTCGTTTTGTGCTCTGAGAACCATTGATACTTAGAGCTTGTTTACATCAATATGTTGTTCGTCATGTTAAGCGCTTTTATTTGCTTCCATGCAGGACGACAGGAATAGGAGAAAACCTTTTCCGTGGCGCTAAAAAGTAAGTTAATATTTCATCGCTTTCAATTGTCCACCCGCTAAATGTTATTCCCTCAAATGATGGCCAGAAATATTCCCTTTGATTCTGGCCTGTGCCGGTTTAGCTGTTAATGTGTAACCGATGACTTTCACACTCACTGGAGAGGGTTTAAGTTCCAAAGGCAGTTTTTTTCATTAGCAAAGTGAGCGGAAGATGACTCCAAAGTGAACGTAAACAAACTTCAAAATTATTTAACATTTTAGATTTGTGTTAAAAGAAGTATTTTGAAATCAATGTGCGCATAAATTGTAGGCCAGTACAAGTCTTTTTGATGGCAGGACTTAAATGACTGGATCATCTTATTCCCAAACCAAAGCCTGCCCCACGCTTCTGAACTCGTTGGAGCTTATCTATTTCTCGCTTGGGTAGGCCACAGTGTGAGCTGTTACACTACTCCAAGCGCAACATGGCAAAAGCATGACCATGGCCCTAAGGTGATCCTTGCCGCTCAGATACTTCTCAATCTGCATGCCAATAAACCGAACTGCGCTAGGTGTTGTCATAAACAAAAATACCCGGCACTTTGTATAGCTGTTTTTCCCACTCGCCTCAGAAAACGAGATCCGTTCTAGAAAGGTGGAGAAAAAGACTTCAGTCAGACTTCAAAGTCTGAGCGGCCCAAAGAGAAAATCTTCTAGAACTCTGACGTTTTAGAGAAATTGGAAACGCATTCCGCTCGCTTTTCAAAAGTCAATTAACATCTATAGCAATAAAGGCCGGCGGTATCTTAATCGCTGTCACTAATTTCACTTCAGCAATTTAGTCATCCTGTTAGTTGTTCACTTGCAATTTAGAAGCACGCTTCTCTGCGCCCATTAAATGAATATTAATCTCGAAGTGTTGTGTCACGTTCTAAACACCTAAGAAGCCTGTAGAGACCAAGTTTGTTTTAATTACCTCAATGTTCTTTTCTTCCATGCAGGCTGATAGATAATATGGAAACTCTAATCGATGACACTGAAAAGTAAGTCAATATTCCATTGCTTTCAGTCTCGTACCTCGCAAATTTTATTCCTTGGTATGTAAATCTATTACATGTCCTTTTCAAAGTAAACTTTTGGAAAGTGTTTTCACAAATGGTAAAAAGGGCAAAAGAAATGAAAATGAAAAGAGGTCCTAACTTTTAAGGTGCCCCACTAAGGTTTGTGCATTTTTCAGCACCTCTTCTTTCACGGGTCAATATCTGCAACACTTGTCTCGGTTGAAATATACCACCAAAATGTCCACCTGTAACCTAAAATTTACCTGGGTTAAGTGTTCTCGTGCATTGACGGGTATTACACGGCTGTAGTCCATAAAACAGCACTTCTGCGATGTCAGCATCACTGAAAAAATAAATAAACTATAAACCATTTGTTATGTACAGATGTGAAGAAACCTTTACTCTTTTAAAAAGTCTTGTGTTTTCTTTTGTTGTTGCAGCTCTGCGCAAAATTGAAAGATCCAAGCATCCAAGACAAAAGGACGGAACACGACTAGACAACAATTTTTGCTGCATTTTTGCAAATTGTCAATGTTTAAGATTACAGACGTGGGTTCTGAGTGTGTTTGTTGAGAAGCCTAATATAAATACGAGAGGATGTTGAGAGAAGTCGAGGCAGTTCCGCAAACCTTAAATAAAGTCTTTCATAACTGGTTTAAATTTAACTTAGATTACCATTGGCGGATCTAGGAAGAAGAGGATTGGTGAAGAAATTCGGACCCAATAGAAGCGCCCATCAGTTTGCAGATCATTCTTTAGATTTAACCACCCTATTGTTAATAATGATTTTACAACTCAAGATTTTATAGGGAAGGATCTTATATAACGGTTTACCGATGCATATAACAATCATCTTTAATAAGGGTATTTAAATTGGGGTTTTAGCATGAAATCAATTTTTCGAAAAAAGCGACACGGTTAGACCATTTGCGTGATTGAAGTCTTCTTTATACCGAGATCAAGAATTCATTTGAAATTCTTTTTTTTTTTTTTTGCATTTTTAAATTTTGCCGGGTAATCCCAGTGAGGTTCAAATAACAAAAGCCTCAATTTGCACAAGAAAGCAAATCCTTAAGGATTCTGGTAGTAGAAGTAAAATGACTTCATCGTGCAAATGGCCTCTTATTGCCTCGGTATTCTGAACCCCACTGTAATTTTTGATTCCCTTATTAAAACTTTCTGGATCCGCCCCTTAAAACAAATAAACGCAATCTGATAAAAGTGAAAACTTTATTGTTTATTGTAGCTGTAAACTCATGGAAAACTAAAGACTCTTTGAAACTCAGAAACTTTTAGAAAATATAATTAACGTAACTTTTATTGGTTTAGTAGTGAAATAAGCCCACTTGAGGTGAAGAGAATGTGATTAGAAAGTCTTTTTACACTGCGTTTTATAACGTTGTTAAGGCCGCGGGGGGACATCTATCTACGGCAAAAGTTTGCTTGTGCTACTAAATGATCGGTGAAAACCTCCAGTGTGTCATGTATTGAGCAGATTTTACAATTTAAAGTTTGCCAGCAAGGTATAATTTTGGTATTAAATTTTGTTAAAACTTCTTAAAAAATTTCCTATTTTTATTTCTATATTTTTTAAAAAATCACTGAAACAAGGGGTCAGTTAAATTAAACTTTTACAAATGTAATTTACAAGTGTATCTATTGTTTTCAGACTCTTAAACAATGGCTACAGCTGTAAATTACATGTGTACAAGTTCTATTAAATTGACCCAAGGTTTGATTCAGAGCCCGTTTGTTTGCCCATTTTGTTCGCAGTCTTCGTACCACACCTGCACGTGAAAACTTTGAATTATGTGATCACCTTTCATCCAGTTATGAATAATCTCGTAAGCCTGTCGATATCTTGTCGATATCAGTTGTTGTACTTCGGGCAACGCTTTAAATAAATGCATAACAATGAGCTCAAGGTGTCCCCCGCGACCTTAATCCAAAAGAATTAAAATGAAGAAAGCAAGGCCGAGAATTGATATCATTACAGAAACCAGATTTTTGTTTATTTCAAGCTCTAGTTTCAAAATATATAAAATATCAGCAAGTCCGCAGCGACAATGCCGTTCAATGCAGTTCAAACTTTGGCTGTATTAGAGAGGTAAAGTCATCTAATGATGCTAACTTCAAATATCATGGACGTGTTTATCATTACGTTATTTAACTGGCTTTAAGGCCTTTGAGAGCAATAAGCTCATAGTTGTCGTAAATTTGGTAATTGCATTTGTTTATTTACCTTTGTATATTATCCTGTATACCTACCTGGTTGGAATGTGTGATGACTGTGAATCTTAATGAGCCGCTTTTTCTAACTTCTCACTGTAGTTAAGTTCTCACCGAGTAGTAATGTCGCCTCCGCCCAAGTACAAGTTTTCACGTTTCGATCAAAAAGAGAGAGAGCCCTTTTGGTCTCGAGCATCGTCATAGTTATCACCTTCGTCGTCATCGACTTAATTTATTTATCATCATCATCACCTCACTATCAATATGTTCGGTAAAAAAAAAAAAGACTGTGGGGGGCCATTGGCTGTTTTATAACCTCAAATACTTTGCTGAGTTGTTAGAAAAAAGTTCAATAAAATATTCATTTGACAGTTTTCTCTGTTAACTGATTGCTAATTGTAGTTGATCCTGTTATATAGTAGAGTGGATCATTATTTTCTTTCATTGTTGTTGTTGTTGTTATTATTATTATTATTATTATTATTATTATTATATCTGTTGGTCGTGGTGTACTCCAAGGTGATTGCCTAAGCCCACTTCTCTTCAACTTGTGTTTTAACACGTTTCTACAGCATATTAAATCTGAAAAATACCGTCAATTTGGCTTTTCCCTCGAGTTCTTAAATCCCCTCCATGCACTGGTTCGTCCAGTTCGCTGACGATGCCGCTGTCATAAGCGGTCAGGAATCAGAAATCAACATCTGATCAATCGCTTTATAATCTGGTGTAATTGGTCGAACATGATAATAAGAGTTGATAAATGTTCTACTTTTGGAATACGGAAACTGTGCACTAAATCTGTCCAATATTTACCCAAACTGTTGATCAATGGAGTTCTAATTCCCTGTGTGGAAATGGGTAAATCATTTCGTTACTTAGGTCGCTTCTTTGACTTCAACATGTCTCAAACAACCAACACATGTCTGAATTGTCCTCTCTTGTACAAGACTTGATGAATGACATTGATATAAAGCCACTACATCCTAAACACAAACTTCTTCTGTACAGCCGCTGTGTCCTACCTAAATTGTCATGGCATTTCACTATAGATAATATAATATCCAAAACCTGGATAACGGAACATCTCGACTCTGCAGTGAATGACTATATTCGAAAATGGCTTGATATTCCGATATCTGGAACACTGAGCAATGTTTTCCTAGAACGCAATAAATTTGGTCTTAGTATTTGTCCTCCCTCTATTAAATTTACTGAGTGCTAAACAGTTCTCCGAAATTCATTAAAAGAGTCACCAAATGATTCCTTAAAAGATCTCTGGAACTCGTCAAGCTGTCACACTAATATTCAATATGATGTGTACAAATCCACTAAGGAAGTTCTTAAAGATTTCCGTTCTAATCAAGAGGATAAACTGCAACACCACCTAACATCTCAAGGTTTCTTCTTCTCAAATGTTATCAAGTACTCATTATCATCGGTAAATTCTGTTTGGTCCGAGGTCCAGTCTCATTTACCCAAGAACATTTACAATTTTACCATCCGCTACATCAACAACTCCCTCCCTACACGTAAGAATATGGCAAGATGGGGATTATCACAAAGTCCTGATTGCTCCTTTTGTCTTAATCCTGAATCACTCCTTCATGTTGTCGCTGGTTGTCAACATTACCTGGAGACACGACTCAATCCTTAACTTCATTGCCAAGTCACTTCAACCTGTAATTAATGTTCACTCTTCACTCTATGCAGATGTTAATGGTTTTCTGAATCCCTCAATAATAACTGGTGAAAATTATCGTCCACATCTTCTTTTCCTAATCCAGTCCAAGTGCCTATATGTTCTAGAATTAACAGTTGGTTTGGAGTCCAACCTTAACAACAATACAGCGCATACGAAAGAAAAATATGTGAAGTTGATCAACGAAATGAGTAGAATTTACAGATGTGTGAGATTTGTAAATCTCTACATGAGTTCTTTTTAATAATTCAATCTCAAGCAGCATTTGTAATGTGATTGCATTGAAGTCAACAGAACAACACTACGATCTTGCTTTAATCTCTCACAGGGAAACACAGTTCGAAACGCGTACAGAATTCAAGACTCGATTCGAAGATTGCGACCAACGCTTGCGATAGAGACGATAGTTAAGCTTGTCCGTTTACGATAGTAAGTACTTGAACTTCTGCGTAACACCATTTGTACGATTTGTACGATTTGTAAGGTTTCGAAAACTATAAAACATACATACATACATACATACATACATACTTTATTGACTTTCCTCATAGAGGCTTTTCAAAGACAATAATTACATCACAACGATAAAAGATAAAAAATTCCTACAATAAAGACCTAGTAAGTTAAGGACGCTAAAACTATTACAAAATTATATTATCAGAATTATAATCAATTAACATTAATTTAAAACCTACTAAAAAACTCTGAGAAAAAATATTTACAGTAAAAATTCAATTGACGTGATAAAATACTTAAGCATCCATAAAATCCTTGACGAGTCTACGCCTCAGATTAAACTTAAAAGCAGACACTGACTCAAGAGTTTTGAGACTGCAATCCATTGAGTTCCAGATGCTAACTATTCTATAATAGAACGTTCTCTGACCACTAGCAGTCTTGAAAAGTGGAATGTTCAGCATCTGACTATTTCTTGTGGCACGTCCGCTGATATCTCCTCGCTTAATGAACTGGGAGGAAAGGTACTCCGGCGCTTGAGATGTTAGGCATTTAAAGGCCATGATAGCGTTCCTAAAGTATAACTGAGTTTCTACTGGTAGCCATTTAAGCTCTTTTAAAACTGGTGTGATGTGATCATATTTGCGCGTATTGGTCGCAATTCGAGCAGCAAAGTTCTGAATACTTTGTAATTTACTTACATTACTTTTCGATGTATTCGCCCATACGTTCGAACAATAAAAAAGTTTACTAAAAACTAGAGCATTTATAATAGTTAATAGAGTGCGTTTGTCGAAAACATGCCTTGTGCGGCTTATTTGACTGAGACTAGACATACAGGAAGAGACAGTTTTGGTAATGTGTTCGTCATATGTTAGGTAAGCGTCCAAAATCACCCCAAGGTCTTTCGCGGTGTGTTCCGGTACGAGTTCTCTTCCCATGAAAGTGAGGCTGCGAGTGGTCATTCTGGAAAGCATTTGCCTGCTACCAAACACCATAAGTTTAGTTTTGCTTGGGTTCAACAATAAAATGTTGTTAGAACACCACTGGCCTATTCTATGCAAGTCATCGCTTAAATCAGCAAAGGCGTTTACAGCATCTTTCATTTTGAAGGATATAACTAGCTTAGTGTCGTCTACATAGCTTTGGACGTTGCATTTCTGTGGTGCTAAGGAAAGATCATTAGTGTATATGCTGAATAAAAGTGGTCCGAGTATACTTCCTTGTGGGACGCCGCAGTTAATGGGCAAGGGCTCTGACAATGTTGAATGGATTCGCACCACTTGTCGTCTATCATTAAGGTAGCTGCAAAACCACTGGATAACTGGGTTCGAGGCGCCTACGTCTTGCAATTTCAAGATTAGGGTTTCGTGATTAACGCTGTCGAAGGCCTTGCTCATGTCTAAAAACACTGCCGAAGTCAACATCTTCTGGTCTATCGCTCTAAGAATAGTGTCAGTTGTTTCTATGACAGATGTTTCCGTCGAATGCCATTTTTTGTTGCCGCTTTGGGTGATTGTTAACCTATCATTCAATTGCAAATAAGAAGTGAATTGATTGTGTACGACCCTTTCACAAACTTTTGATAAAACCGGTAAAAGCGAAATTGGTCTGTTGTTATTCGCCAATTCATGGTTTTATTGTTATTTAAAACAAAAAGTATTAAATAACAATAAATACTAGAAAAACCTAGTAAAGAAAAAGGGCGAACTAAAAACTTATGTTTGTGTCCTTATAACGTTGTCAAGAGAAACGATAACCGTAAAAAACCACGTTCCGAAATAATGACTTCACCGTAAGACATTTCCATCGAGCACATGGATTCTTTTTTCCCGTGGCACATTGCGAGGCGGCACGCCAAGGCGTGCATGACATCATGCGTGCGCTCCCTCAGTCACAACGTAACGGCAGTAACAGTAAATTGTCTATACGTAGCGAGATTTACAATTGTACATTCAAAAAACACAAATAAAGTTTCCATTATTATTATTATTATCGTTATTTTGCAGATCTTTTAATCATAATAATATGAATCTTTATTAGCATATGGTTGGTTTTTCCCGCTCTCTTTTCAACCTTTGATTTTCCTTTTATGGTCATGTTTGTCAATTGAACAATTTAACGCCTTTCTTTCTCATGGAATTGTGGTTAGGAAAGGGATAATTAGATCATGTTTAATCTATAAAGAGCGGTAGATGAACACAGAAATTGGAAGTGGATTTTCCCCTTAAATGTTAGTTGATTTTTTGTTTAACTCTGTCAGGATTGGTCAAAATTTCCAAACTGAAGTATCTGTGGAAAGATGTGTTCTTGCTGACGGATATTACTGCTTAACAACATAATAGCGTAAACTGAATGCAAAATGGGTCCAGGAAGCAAAATATGCATCGTTCCATATGGAACAAAAACAACCAAACCGGTCGTCAAAGGGTCAATGTGTCTTTTTAAACAGCCAAAGATAGATTATGTCATACTTTATTCAGTCCATGCTTCGTAATATTCCTTTTACTTTAAACACGAGGAGGATTTTTTTGTAATTTATGTTTTTTTTTTTCAGAGTTCTTTTTTAACCACTCAGGTTGCCTATTCAATTGCGAAGATAATTTCCACTTTCATATAATCTTTATCCGCAGTTCAAAATATGAGTCATTCAAATATTTCCATTTTTGTTTTTTTTCTCATTACGTCTCGAAAGAACTGAAAGATCGCTTACGAATTGCTGAGGTTTTTCTTCTTTCTTTTTACTCTTTCTGTGTTCCTCTATAAGGAAACAACCTTTATACAGCTACAATCAGTTTTATCATGAGAACATAAACATGTTTTGCATTTCTAGGCCGCTCACCAAAATGTTCCATGCTAAACTGAACACACTCAGTCAACCCACTCCGAAGTATCCGTCTTAGAAGGAGTCCAATAAAGGGAGCAGAAAAAGGCAGGGACCAACCTTAGCTGTACATGTCTGTTTTACAAAGGTGTCTGTCTCGTGTCCTTTAAGAGAGTCGACTGTATTAATTTGAAACTGCATTGCACATCAATAGTCTCTTACACCACTGAAGTAAATCAAGCCGACTGTAAGCCCTAATTAGGTTCATTTGACTATAAAAATAAATTGAAATGCAAATAGTTGACACTTGCAACTACGTTCTGCATCCAGTAGCTCAGGGCTGGGGGTAGCACTGTCGTTCGTTTGTCGCAAAATGAGCAAAGCCGAAAAACGTATTGACAATGACCTTAGCTTAGTTTGCTGTGAATGTACTTTCAGTTTAGCACAAGACATAATCAAAAAGGTCATATGGTGATAATTATTTTTGTTTGTTTGTTTTGTTGTTTTTGTTGTTGTTTACTGTACTTTTAACTGGAAACGTCTTAACTATACAGAATCTCAAAATTCTGAGTGAAGTATCAGTTTTGTGTAATTGCGTGCCCTCGCACGCATCCTAACAGACTCAACAGAAGTCAAAACTTTACTAAGCGCTTTGGCACTCTGTAGGAAAGTAAAAATAAATCGATAAATAATCCAGTGGTACTTAGAAAAAGCCGGTCAGCGCTCTTCTTTGTAAATTGTTTGAATGAATCAGCAGACGATTTTTTATTCTCCTTTATTTTCAAGTTACTACTCACTAACTACAAACCAAAGGTAAGATTTAAACTTCAAATTTTGACTTTTCTTAAGGTGACCAATGTAAATTGTTTCGTGAAACAGCTCCTTTAGGAAAATATGTTCTGGGACTTTGCCAAGGTTAAAGGTTTTCTTAATACAATGCGTTCATACTTGCCTAACCCTTCCATGCTTTTTACATCCATGACTTGTTTCTTACCGTATTGACGGCTTTCTCCCAGATTCAGTTAAACTCCTCAAGTTTCCTTTTCGTCGCGTGAGTGTCATATGTGATCACTCCTGACCGCCGTTTCGAGTTTATTCCTGGTCATTAATAGATTTACGTCAATCGTTGTTAAACTCGCATAAACTCTAAAAAGACAAGGAAAAAGCATTCAAACGAAGGCGACTTTGTATACAGGAGGATTGAATGGGATTCATAGATTTTTAACCCCGAAAAAGACTAAACAAGGTAAGCCTGATTACTTTTAAGATAAACAATGGAAAGACCACTGAACAAACAAAATAGAATAGTGGCCGGATTTCTACATGCAGATCAGGACCAGTTTTGGAAAAAGAACTAGAAAGTGAAACGAAATGCTCATCAAAATTTCGGTCAGAAAGTTCATCTTTCGTGTGTGAAATATTATACAAAAGGGGAGGTGTATAGCCATGAGACGCGAAGCGTCGAGGTATATATCTAGCGCCGTTCACCGAACCTGAGGGGGATAGTTGTTTTGGTATTCACCAAATCAGTTGAATAAAAATGAAAAATAGTAACTTTTTGTAAATAAAAAACGTCACTTAGTAGGAACTATATGTGTACAAAATGTACAAACATTTCGGGAATTTTTTCAAGTGAATCTTTACGATTTCATCGCAAATTCAGCATGAAAATCATTTCCTACCAACCAGTCAACACTGACAAGCCAAAGGTCGTCGCTTTCTTGGTATTTGTTTGTACGTCTGCTTCATTTATTGCTCAAACTTCGTCTTTCGAAAATGTCTCGGAACGGACGCCATCTTGGCTCCGGTCGCAAAACAGTGAATAGCCAAGGATATTCCGAGTTACGGGAGCCAATCAAAACGCGCGAAAAGTGTTATTCACTGATTTGGTAAATACTAATTAACAATTAGTCGCCGTGAATATCGGCGAATAGTCACCGAGACGAAGTCGAGGTGACTATTCGCCAATATTCACGTCGCCTGAGGCGACTAATTGTTAATTAGTATAATTACATTGATGATTATTCGAGAAAATAAAATTATTGATCAATTTCCGACCCCGAAACATCAAAAAATCCGGCTGCCATTTTGAAAACTGCTAGCCTTCAATGCTATAATCACTGCGCGGTGATTATAGCGGGATAGAGCGAATCTCCTAGCCAATCGCAGCGCTCTATTTTCGATAGTCATCAATGTAATTATACTAATGGGTAATAGCCCAGTAGAAAGTTGAAAAAGGTGATAAAGAAAATTGGTCACCTTAAGAAAAGTCAAAATTTGAAGTTTAAATCTTACCTTTGGTTTGTAGTTAGTGAGTAGTAACTTGAAAATAAAGGCGAATAAAAATCGTGTGCTGATTCATTCAGTGGGAAATTCGACTGCCGATTTGAACACAAGAAGTTTTGTACCATACTTTTATGTCATTATATGTTACCTTGTTTTGCCATGCGTTGGCTGGAATGATCGGAAACTTAAAGATTAAAATGTCCTAGGTTTAAAACTCGAAGATTTTCTTTGTATTTTCGCGTGATAGAACTTCTTCCATCTCCTTTACCCAATTGTTCGAAGTTCAGTTAGCGCTAACTTAGGTTTATCGCGACACACTAAGACGTTTACTGATAAAAATGACCGGTCAAGTGCTTCACTGTTTCTTCGGACTTATTCATAAGTTCTATCATCAGTAGACGGGCAAAGTACTTTTACACTGCTGCAGCTGCAAAGCTTAAACAGCTAGCGCATCTACCTGTCAACGGAAATTTCTCAGTATAAGGCTGATAAATCAGGAGGAATTTTTTTGGGCAATTTTTTAGTTAGACAAGCCTTATCTCTCTTCAAGAGCTTTTGGCATTCTTGAGTTAAACTGCAAGCTAAACGCAATGTTAGCAAAACCTCCAGGTTTCTGTATAAATCATGTGCTTTTTTTCGGTTGTTACTCTCCTTGTTCAAATCTTCTGTCCATCCAAAATCGTGGAACCCATTATAAACTGAGTTGGAGTTGATAGAGAAAGATTGACCGTTGCAAATAATAATGATAAAATTAAATTCAAGAGCTGTGATTTCCAACGATAGCCCTTCGTTGCGAAGAATTAAAGGATGGTAAGTTGGTTTGAAAATTATTATCGAATGAGATAGGTACCCTGTTGCTGATGGGATAAGAATATTCAAAACTGGAGAGTAAATTGGCGAGTTACGCATAATTTCAAAGTACGGTTAGTATGTGTAAGCAAATGGTGACGAGTGAAATTAGGGAATAATTTCACGCGCGTTTTGTCCAAGTCCTTATAATTTCCCGAGCCTTTAGGCGAGGGAAATTATTAGGATTTGGACAAAACGCAAGTGAAATTATTCCCTAATTTCACGAGTATACCATTTGATTACCTATTAATATCATGGGTGACGAATTACGTTAGCAATCGAGGATTTTCGAGTTGTTTATCCTGGATCGTATCAATCGATCGTGAACTCCACTCTCTCAACGTTTAGAGCTGAAATTTGGCTTAAGTTTTCAGAATTTTTCGACAACATACCTCTAAGAATCCTTCTTGATGTGCTCTTTCGTGTGTTCAGGTTTTCTAAAGCGTCTTTTTATGCCCTGACATCTTCATTCAAGACATTTTAAAACTTCGTCGCCATCTTGAAACGGAGACCTACAGCAGGTTGCCATGGCAATTTTGTAATTTCACATGTGAAATTACAAATTATAACATAGCGCGCGTGCTTGCCCTATATAAGTCCTATTGAGCCGCTATGAACAAAATCTTTATTTATGCACGCCCGTGCGTAAATAAGATGACGTAAGCAATTTTTTCACATGGCTGCAGAGTTTCTGTCCTGTTAAGCTGCAGTGCAGTTTTCCTTCGCCTTAAGACATGGAAGAAACCAGCGACGAGCTGCCCAATTTTTCTATCGGCATTGACCTTTTACGTCCTGATCCAAGAGCGGCAGCAAAAATAAAGCCGAATTCAAAAAAACTCGCAAGTTGTGCGTTTCGCAAATTTGTCGGAAAACCATCTGCAGCAAATTTTGGCCGAGAGACATTCACTGGGAACAGAAAAGACAGCAATTGGTCATTAACAACAATTAAAGGTAAAATTTACGTTTTTATTGTTGTTTTTAAATTTGTTATGCACTTTTGTTATCGCCGAACAATCCGACTAAATCAGGAAAATTTCTGTTGCAATAACAAGACAAATTACACAAGAAGACAGTAATTTTTTTGCTCATAAAAACAACTGCTGGCAGGTCTTCTCAAGTAGCCGTAATGACCGGCCATTGTCGTAAATGAATGTAAAGTAGAATGACAGTCGTCGTCGCCAAAAATACAAGTTTTCTGGATTTCGCCGAGCAAAACATAAACATCCTCTCAGCGCCGGATCCAAACCATGCTCCACGACGTGATGCGAACATGCGAGTATTTTAACTTTAGGTGGACTTTAAGACACTTTCGTCTTTGTTTCTACTTAGTTTCAATTAATCGTTAACGAATAAATAAGCAAATTTTCGTTCTCAGTTTTACAGAAAGAATTTTCTTTCAAACTAGGCGATTGTGGCGTGTTTGTAACCAGCCAGTAGAAGCGTTTGTTTTTCTGTGGCGCGCGTCACGAGAATTTTGCAGTTAAATCAAAAAGCAAGCATTTTTGTCAGCTATGTTATAAAAGAATTTGCTCATGCTTTTAGCTGTGCGTATATCGAGTTATTGATGCACTTGGGAAGTTTGGAGAGTACTCAAGAAGCTAGAGTTGCACTCGGCTATCGCCTCGTGCAACTCTTACGCATCTTTCGTGCTCTCCAAACTTCCCGCGTGCATCAATAACTCGATATACGCACGCTAAGCATGAACAAATTCTTAATTAACGCTGAAATTTCGCGCCAAAATTAAGGAGTAATTCGTCACCTATGATATTACAATCAAAACTAACATCAAAACACGAAAACATCCATGTGGACGAAATCCCGACCAACCTTGACCTACTCAACGAAAAAAGAAAACAAAACTTAAACGTTTACAGAAACTCATCAAACAAACTTCACAAAACATAAAAAGGGATAAAGCAAGTATATATCAGTTGAATAAAGAAGTTAGGCTTCAATTTGGAAGGTAAAACATAGAAATTCTTAGAAATAATTAAGATAAAAACACGCATAAAAAATGACTCATTGGGGCAGGTTACAAAAGTTAAGTATTCCAACGGATAGTTCCCGCGGCATTAAATAGGTTGGACTGTATCTTAGGTAAATAACCATACTACCCTACTCTATGGGGATTGCTACACCAATAACAAGTTTCTTACGAAAACTTCAGACAAAATAACCCTGTAATAAGGTATGTTAGGTGGATACACTCTGTTACCTACTGGTTAAAACAGTGACGTTACTATTCATGCAGATCGATCCTGTCGTGTGAGCGTCATGTGTAATAACTCCTCGTGATGTGTTATTTTAATATATAGGTGGTATTAATAGATTTTTATAGCGACGTAAATCGTTATGAGATTAACCGAATTCTAAACAGATAGCGAAAACGAATGCAGGGTAATTTAATAATTGAAGGAAATTTTGCATCCAGGAGGAATTTATCTATCCACCAAGCAAGAGGTACGACTGGTTACACCTGCTTATTATGATCGCAGCCAATGCAAGGACCCTTAAGACAAAATTCAGAAAGTTGTAGCCTGATCTTGCCATAAATCATGTTAAATTCAATAATAATGATCATAATGATACACTAATGAAGAGAGTTGCACTGTATAGTTAAAAAGCTAATAAAATTAATAAATATGTTCTAGTAGAAATATAAATGTAAATAAAATATAAATTGCAAATTTAACATAAATGATAATTAAGAGCGTGTCTCCGTAAAAACCGACCAGTGATTTCGGATCAAAAAATCGATTTCCCTTATATTCTGGGATATTAAAGTCTTTACTTAATTAGTTACAAAAATGCATTTTGTTTGACCGAAAATGCGAAATATAATTTTTTACGAATTTTTGAATTTTCGACCGATTGGCACCGGCGCCATAGCCTTTGAAACTGCAAAAATCGCCTACATTGCCGGCGCTACAGAAAACAAACAACTTGTTCAAGAAGCACGATTTTCTTTTTAATACACGGATACACCACTCTAGATGTCCTAGCCATATCACAGTTCCGAATTATTTATTCATTTTAACGGCAAGAATCTTTTTTCTTGCACGTGTTATCGGCCTTCCATCAAAACACGAAAATAGCTCAACTTTGAGGGCAGTTTAAAAAAGTGTGGCATCTGTCTGAACTTTGCTATCTGTATTAATACAAACTAGAAATGATAGTAAAACGTAAAAAGGAATAAAATTTTTGTGCTCTTTACGTGTTCGAACTTGACCGCCGTTTGAATTTACAGAAATTTTGAAGACCTGATAATTAATGAACACTTGTCGCTTTGCTCGTGAAAGTCCAAGTTCACTTGATGGTTTGATGGATCTATCCTTAGTTCTTTTTCATTTTAAGGTTATTTCTTAATCATTTGAAACTATATTGACCGATGATTCCGCGTTTGTACCTGTTTTGTTGCAATGTTATCTGGTTTGTAATGACACCCGCCTTGTTGGTTTTCACATGACGTCACCAAAATTCAAACTACAAAACTATCGATCCCACTGAGATTTTACTTTCATGGTGTATTAGAGCAGATGAAAACTAAATTTTAAACAAATCTTCGCTTCAGAAGGGTTCTTGGTTTTGTGATAGAGTACGCTTGAATTTCTAAGCTTTTGCGTGACGCAACATTTACATGACGGCCGAGAGAGCTGTCATTTAGGTCAAAAAAGAGACTTCTTTCACGGAATTGTGCTATCTAAGCAGTTCAAGTATTAGAAAAAAGTATTAATTTAATGTTTATGAGTTTCTCTAGGAGTAAATTCACGCTTTTCTAGCAAAACTCGGGAACAGATGTTTCTGTTAGTTTCCGTCCGCCATGTTGGAGCTCATCCGGATGAGCTCCAGCATGGCGTCTCCATACAAAGCTCTATAAATTTGGGTAAAACATTTCCCCGGATATCTCGTATTCGAATTATTCCTTCGACCCAAATCTTGGCGAGGGTCTTTGTATATTTACCTCCTTTCATTTCTAAGATTCTGGACTTTATCAGTCGAATGGTTTTGATTTTTATTTTGACCTATTTTGAATGGCGTGACACTGAGAACCAGCAATAGTTTTTCATTAAGATCGACTCCTCAAGATATGGCAGTAAAATTTCTTGGGCAAACAAAACTAATCTGTTCGCAAATGTGACGCGATAAGACGCTAACAAAGCGATTTAGCCCGGTTATCTATTTGAAATGCTGTATGCGTAGTTGTATGCGTGACTTTGTATTTCATGCCCAGTCCTCGTGGACTGGACACCAACCCGGGAAGGGGGGGGGGAGGGGTACTTGGGTTGATGTTTGCTGGGTATGTGTTGCTGGCCTCTCAGAGCCCCCACCCCATTTTAGTCTATTTTTCGGCCAATTATAGACCCCATCTTAGTCACATTTTGGAAAATGTAACTTTTGCGATCCCAACTTAGTCACTTTCTATTTATGCATCTACCTTGTCAATCCTTTAAAAAGCCGGGCCATGCAAGCTTATTGTTAAATTTAATAAACAACTTTCTGATCTTTTTAACCGAGAATCTTCCCATTTTGATTCCCTAGTTACCCCCAAAATTCGAAAATTTGCGACCCCATTCTAGTAACTCTATTAAAAATGCGACCCCATAATAGTCACTCCAGTTGTGAAAATGCGACCCCATCCAGCGGCACATCCCCATTAGGCACTTGTAAGGGAGTACCCCCCCGGGACATCAAGCAGACAAGGGGTAGCAATTTCTTCATCAAAGTTTTCCTTCTCGGACTTGGGAAATTCTCCTTGAAGAGATTTTCGAGGTCCGAAATATTCAGTATGTACGTTGTGAAAATGACAGGAAGATATAACGAACCACTTAAAATAAATACCTCTTATTAGCCGAGTTTTCGGACCGAGTTTTTTTCCATCGATTTATGGCCCAAGCGCGAAGCGCGCGGGCAATAAATAGATGGAAAAAAAACGAGGATCCGTAATTTACAGTACGGACCGAAAAAACGAGGCTAATAAGATGTTTATTATATGGCTTCTTCCTGTTTGGGAGACCGGAAACACGTGCAGGACGCACGATTTGACAGTCAGTTGACAGGTGTCAAAAAAAAAGTTTTTATTGGCGCACGAAAACAATGGCACATAACAAAGGCTTTCCGAGAAAGTAAAAACAAACTCGCCATGTTAAAAAAGTTTATTCGGTCAAAACTAAGAGCACTGTAAGTTTTAGCTCTTTAATGGAACGCTGGAGTATTTTGGAAACCGGGCATTGTGTCTGTCTAGAAGTCGTTTCTATCTTTCCTCCGTTTGTCCTTGTGAAAAAACACTGCAAAAGGCAAAGAAGCTTTTCAAGGTAAGTTTGTTGTCATTGTCGAAGAATTCGCTCGTTAATTGCAGTAATTGTTTTTGGGAAAACCTCTCTTTCTGCCAGTTCATTCTCGTCTTCAGCTACGATCCGCGTTAAAATTTTCAAACACTAACTAGAATTCTCTTCCTCGGTAAGGTTACGATTCAGTTTCTACAACAGCTTCGTTCTCATTAAAACTGAAGCTAAGTTAAAATTTGGAAAGGCAAAGTCAACATCCCAGTCCTTAGGGTTTACATACATATTTCAAAGTTTATTCGGTGGAAACTAAGAGCACTGTAAGTATTTACCCGTTAATGTAACACCGGAGTCTTTTGAAAACTGCACATTATTGTTCTGGCTCGAACTCGCTTCTATCTTTGCTTCGTTGGTCTATGAAAGGACACTGCAAATGGCAAAGAAGCTTGTCAAGATGATCGGGTGCAGGTATGTTTGTTATCATATTTGTTGAAGGAATTACTCATTTTCTCTCTGCCAGTCGATTTTCGTCTTCGTAACTGTGTACCACGATAAAATTTTCAAACACTGACTAGAATCCTCTCCGATTAGATTACGATTTTATAGTTTCTTCATCGCATTGGTTCACAAATAAACACAGTTTAAAATGTTGAAGGCCAAAGTCAACATCCAAGTCCTCAAGGTTGACAGGCGTCTTCTAACTTTATTTAAACATTTTTTGCGAGGTAAAGAGATTTAGACCTCCAAAATGAGCATTTTCTTTAAAAAGTTTGGTCCGTATAGCAAGTTACGGACCGCAAATTGGCCAATCGCATGGCGAAAATAGACTCAGCCATATAATAAGAACTGATATTCGTGACAGGGCGGGTCTGTTCCTTTGTGTGAGATACAACTGATCATAAAATCTGGGCTGCAACTGGCTCGAAACTGGCGTCCTTTAAGAAGGTGTCGATATCTTCTTCAGTTAGGAGCAATGAAAAGCTAAAAAACGATCATAATTCCTACTCGGTCAGGTAGGCTTTCTACTGCGCTACTTTGCGTTTGCACTTGCTTTTGAGGGGCAAGTATTGGTACAGTTGGTTATTGCGCGGCCTGCTATGGGAGAAGTCCCGAGGTCGATCTCCAAATGTGACCTCCAATCCTTTTTTCGTCTTCCTTCCTTTCCGTGTTACATATTAGCCTGAAGGCGGACGAGGGCTGTGAAACCGCGAGGCGATTGGGGCGGGAGCAATGATCGTTAGGTTATATTTACAAAGAAGTTCTGGATTTTTGCTTTATGTTAAATTTGCACGGAATATTTTTACAAACTTTTTCATTTTTCTGCTTCCAGATTTCTAGTATTCTTGAAAGTCAATTTAATATTAATCGACATTTCGCTTTTAGTAGAGTAGATGTACGTGACTCAGGAAACAACGCGAAAATTTGACAATAAAGAAAGAATCATTGACAACGGCACACTATGAGGCAGGTGGAATGAAGCAACAGACATGGAAAAAGAAATGTGCATTGCTGAAGTAATAGCGCCAAACGCTGGGGATCAACGATTTAGATCATGCGCTCCATTGTCAGATCGAAACAACAAAAATCCTTCCAGTGCCCTGCTTGCTCTTCTACAGGCATAAAAATATGCGCAATCAAGAAACCTTAAGACCCAGGTTCTTAGTCTTAATGCTTACCGCTACCTGATGGAAAAGCTACAAAAGCTATATTAGCTCTTCGGATGCATAATTATGTGACAAATAAAGAGGGCAAGAGTTCACGTTTCGTGGCCACGGCCCAGTACGTTAGCCCTTGTGAATCATTTTATAGAGCTGTACACATTTTTATTAGCTTTATTGGGTTTTATTACCTATACATAATTACGTAGAAACAGTTAAAAAAAATCCTCGACGTGTTAGTCCAGTCCAAGATTTTCCGCGCAACAGTGGGGCCTGGAACGAACTTTAGTAGCGTCACCTCATTCTCTCTTGGTAGCGTTTTCGCGGATTCTCAATTTCCTTCTCTAAAATGTGTCGAGTCAATTTTTTCAATGCATCTACGTTAAACTAAAGAAGTAAATTTATCGATGTATGGCGATTCAAAGGCAATTACATCTAACAAATAGCGGAAAGAATTTGAATGTCACGAAACAACCGTGTCGCGCTCGCGGCCAGCAACGAGTGCCATTACTTTTATCACAAACAAGACAAAAAATGCCGTTGGAGGACTAATGTTAAGAAAACCAATATTTGTATAGTAAAAGCGATTGCTTCAGGCACAATAGTTTCCTCCACAAACCAAGAAGGACATTACAAACAGCGAAGTTAAAGGAGAAGAATGACAAGGCAAGTGTTCGTTGATTATCTTGTCTTTGAAATTTCTGGAAATTCAAACGGCGGTCAAGTTCGAAAACGTCAAGAGCACAAAAATTTTTATTCCTTTTTACGTTTTACTATCATTTCTAGTTTGTATTAATACAGATAGCAAGTTTCAGACAGATGCCACACTTTTTTAAACTGCCCTCAAAGTTGAGCTATATTCGTGTTTTGATGGAAGGCCGATAACGCGTGCAAGAAAAAAGATTCTTGCCGTTAAAATTTATAAATAATTCGGAACTGTGATATGGCTAGGACATCTAGAGTGGTGTATCCGTATATTAAAAAGAAAATCGTGCTTCTCGAACGAGTTGCTTGTTTTCTGTAGCACCGGCAATGTAGGCGATTTTTGCAGTTTCAAAGGCTATGGCGCCGGTGCCAACCGGTCGAAAAGTCAAAAATTTGTAAAAAATTATATTTCCCATTTTCGGTCAAACAAAATGCATTTTTGTAACTAATCAGGTAAAGACTTTAATATCCCAGAATGTAAGGAAAATTAAGTTTTTGATCCGAAATCACTGGTCGGTTTTTACGGAGACACGCTCTTAAATGCTCTTCACTTGGTTTCTTATCATCATTTGATTTAAGCTAGCGGGCCAGACAAAGCCGCCGTGGAAAGATCTTGCCTAACAGCACCACACTGGTAGAGAATGCTAAAAGGTCATTTCTCGACATATCTGTTGTTGATTCAACCCCGAGAATCATTTTGATAAAAGGCTTTTTTTGCCAGCTCCGGGCAAAATTAGCCTGTGTACAGCCGCCCCTCTCCTCAAAAAAATCGGAAAGGAGCTCCTTTCCGATTTTTTCGAGGAGAGGGGCGGCTGTACACAGGCTAGGCAAAATGAACTCCTTTCATCCAGTTTTCATAAATTGACTTATTACATCGGACACGCGGGTTCAGCTCAAGTGGAATCTGACAGAGATCACTTAACCGCTGCTCGTGCTGCTCATGCATGTTTTGGAAATATTTGGAAAACTCAAGGGAAAATGGTTCGATTAATTGTCATAACCACTGTGTTAAGTGTGTTTATATTGTTGTTATATATACCATATGTACCGAGCAAAGATTTGAATTACAACCAAGGTGTAGAGACGAGACGGATTATTGAACAGCCCTCCTCGACAGAAAATAATCCGGCCCTTTATGCACTCGAACGTCTTCACTTTCTGAGTTGACAGTACAACTTTGAGTGCATCCACTTGTTTCATTAATTGCTTTAGCAATCTCTTCCCAGTCTTATCTGGCCCGCCACACCTTGCAAAAGCTTCATGTGATATTATGAGACGAAGATGATGATAATATATATGATGGTGATTTTTCGAAATAAACGAAAAGTAAAAAGCCTTCTTCAATTATTTTACGTCAGTGGCTCGAAGTAGGCTAATCTGACCCTTGAACAAAGCTGAGCCCAACCTGCGTTCATTTTACTCCCTTCTCTCCATCAGTGCTTCTTTTACGGATGTTTAAAGCTACTTAAAGCTACATGTCTGAAAGGAGACAAGTCGAAAGAAGGATTCGAACTCGGAATCCCTCACACAAGAAACGTGCCTGTATGAATCACACGCTCGCACGTAACTTTTCATACGAAACAGGCAATCGCACTAAAATGATTATCTCTTCTCCATCGTCGTTGAAAATGAACCTTTTTATGTCTCTTTATCAACAAGGTAGGAATCTGTGCTTCTACAAGCAGAATGACCCAATGAACGGCCTCAAATTAAAATTGTTGGACTAATTAATTTGACTAGCGTTAAAACACTGACTTGGCTAAACTAAAGGAAGAGGGCCTCGCGATCGGAAAAAACGTTTTCTCTGCTAACCGACATTTCTGAAGCCGAGATTATGATAAACTGACTGACTTCAGAAAAAAAGTATGTGACTAAAGGGAAAAGGAGCTTGTACGTTGCCGTCATTTATTTCAGGAGGAGAAGAAAACTATAAGAATGATTCTAGACCAATTTAGATTTAATATGGCCCTTCGATTCGAAAACGACTCGAAAACTCTGCTTGGACGACTGAAGAATGAAATGTAGCTACTTGTTTTAAATTATGGCTGACGTATTTTCCGACCCCATTTGTTTGCGGATTTGCATGTTTATTTTGTTCGGTTGAACTTTCAGTTTCTGTATTTGACTGGAGTAACTTCCTTTGCTGTCCCTCAACTTCTCACAGACACCTGGTATTTACACTGACAGTATAATAGAGCAGATGATGAATAGCCTTACTAGTTTATAATTATATTCAGCAGCCCTTAGTTAACGAGGGTAATTGATTGCACGATGCGCGAGGCTGGGAGAAGGCTTCATTGGAATTCGAGGGTTCACTATTGGGATTTGTAATAGAAAGGTTGATTGAATATGGATGAAGTATTGAGAGGTTTACTGTGCAGTGGTTTACGGATCCGCCCAAACCATCCGGGTGGTATCGCAAATATATAGAGAAAGAACAATAGAGGAGGTCTCAGCCAATGAGGAAGGATTGACGTCATCAAATCTGATCAAACTGATTGGTTAGTGCCTTTTGTTTCTGTAATACTCGGTTTTTTCAGTAATTTGCAACTGAATGAGATGAAATGGGGACAATGAAATATATTTTAATTAAGGAATACATATTTAGTTAAATTAAAACAATGTAAGTTGTTCTCGCACTATATTGAAAAGATACAGTCTTGATTCTGATAAAGCCTTTTTCTTGATATAGGATCGCTATGGTCAATGATAAAAAAGTTCAAAGAAAGCAAAGAGTAACTGCAAGACAACTCTTCGACGAATCGTAGTGGTCGCTGAGGTAGACCGTAAGTCTTAACCGAATTCTAAAAACCTACGGTTGCCGTCTATAGTTCAGATTGCTACTTTATTCAGCGATCAGCGCCATCAGAATGAAACCATATATAGCGCGCATTGCTCGTATCCAATCCGGACGACAACAATCAAGTTAGCATTTTATACTAGCTGGAAATGAAAAAAACACTATACTCTGTGTTTGACTATTTTTGTTTTCGGGGCGTTAACACGTCCAACAAGTAGATTTTAGTCCCTCTGATCGTAAACTGCACATGCATAGCAACTCGGTGAGAAAAAGATTTCAAAAGTTTTAAATCTACCGGTTTACATGCTGTAATCGACAAACCATTAATTATTCATTGCCTCGGTTTATGGGGCTTTGTTGATATTGTTTCAAAAATTCTTAAAAACAATTACAAACTCAATTCCCACAAATTACAGTGCCTTTCTTTTGTTTCAACAAACAATAACCATGCAAATCAGCACTAAAACAACCTGGCTGTTAAGTCTCCAACTGATCACACGTACCCTACTTTTTTGGAAAAGAATATATACAGTGGAAGCTCTCTGGAAGGACACTCTCGTAAGCGGACAACTCTACTTACGGCGCCTTCACAAAATCTCGTTTCAGTTCCCATACAAACGCTGTATTTTCGCATTTCCGTAAGCGGACGATTCCCGTATAATAGGCGGCAGAGGACACTTTAAAGGTTTAGGAGTCAGAGTTTAGCTTTGTTTTTAAGCCGCCCGTAGGTGGCCATCTGAAATGAAATCACATTCGCCTCTGAATCTTGCATCATCTGTTGCATTTTAATATATCAACTTCCGTGTTCACAAAGATTATTTATATCAGTTTCAGTGTTTGTTCTTCTTCCAGGTTACACTTTAAAACTCCACTTAAATTTTATGCATGTGACTGAATTACAGCATTGTTAGAACCGTAGCCAAACAGTAACAAACACTGGTTTTGCATTTCCAATGTTCATTGGTAGTTGGGGAAGCTCCAGTAAGCAGCCATTTAACCCTTACATCTCAAGTGACAACTTAAGAGAACCATTCTCGCAAGAGGCCAGCTCATCTCCAGCACCGGATCCCTTTTTTGCATCACGAGGCGGGGTATCCGCTTAAGAGAGCTTTCACTGTACTTTCCTTTATCAAAAAATTTTCGTCCAAACTGGCATTACGAAATCGTTTTGTCTATTCACGCGCAACTGTTACTCACAGTAAAAAAAAAAGGCCAAATTTTCTCATTCTATTGGTTGAAGGAAATATTAATTTATTGTTTGTAAGTTTGCTTAATAAATCTGATTTTCCTTTTAACATTATAAATGTAGCGATATTTAGTTATAGCACAGCAATCCGGGGAGTTTCCAAGTTAATATTTTGTCATATGCGTATCTTTCACTCATTGAAAAAAGGTAAAATTTTCTCATCCTGATTGGTCTGGTCTGTGTTGCAAAGTTCCTCCTCTCTATATACCCCATCCTCTAGAGTATTTAAAATTAAACTGCTTGGTAGTCAAAGTTGTCTTATCCCGTCCTACCAAGCACTTTCTCATCCAACTCTAACCTAGAATCTGATTTCTGAACTTAGTCGGCTCATTCTAATACTGGATTAAGGCAAACGTTCTTCACTTTTAAACCGCTTAACAAAGAGTACAATACAGCACTGGGTGAAAGCTTACTTTGGTCAAATGTTTAGTCGCAACATTTGTTGGGTGCCGATGTTATAACCTTGCGAGCCTGAGTCGTCTGCATTTAAAAGCACAAATTGTGACCGCGCGTGTACTTTTTTTCTTTGCCTTGCACTAACAAGTTGATGATCAATGCGGTATTCCCTACCAAGAAATTCCGGAAATTCCGGTTGGGATGCTATTTAAGGGAGACCTTAGATAACAATGACTTCAACCAGGTTGGCGTTCAGCGGTTTTAGTGAAAACAAAGGTTTGGGTGGAGTGCTCAGTCTCGCTGGCTCATAAAACCTGGTCTCGGTCATTGTTGTTTTTCAAACGTTTTTCTTGTGTCTCTGCTTCACAAGACCCGGGTCGCCATGCGAATTCCCGCCAAAAAATACCTCGAGTTGCATTTGCGTTGCCATACCTGTTGATTGAGTTATTTTACATTGGGTGCCTGTGGTGTGAACGGACAGCTTTGTTTTTGTGCTCGGCAACTTTTGTGCAACTCTGGCGTTTGGACCTACTTTTTGCGATTTTAGCACCCTTGAGCAAATTTAATTTTACAGTTCAGAGCAATTTTTGAGCAAAATATAGGTTTAGAAAACCTTGAAAAAGTTTCATTAGAAACTGCAATTCATGCAAATTTATAAATGTTGTTGGCCTTTTGAACTGTGTAAATGCAGGCGTTTAAACACGTCGGAAAGTCGGAACTTAAAGTTCTCACGAGGACATCGATGCACTGAAATTTCAACACCAGACACGTAACTGTGATTCCAATACAATTTATTGCGGAGTAATGATCTGATGTCAAACAGTTCAAACTGAAATACAAACAAGAAAACCTAATCCTAAGCGACACTCAAACGGAGCTAAGCTAAAAACAATAATTATTACATAACAATACAAGAAGAGACGAGCGCACGAAACTTAACAATTAATAATCGATCAAATAATGAAACGAAAACATTAAGGGGAGAGAAAATAAACTTACCGATTGTCCTCTCTGTATGCCTGAATAGAAGTCGCAATAAACGCAGTTAACTTCGCAGATAACTTTTTCGCATGAACTCTCTCTCAAGCAACAGCGCACGAGGCACTATAATGACATTTTTATCCAGATATGTCCAGGATCGATCTTGTTAGCAAAAATTTGCTAGCAAATGTTTTTCACAATTGTCGCAAAAGAAATACTGTAATTGAGAAAAAATTATTTCAGAAAATCACTTACAAATATCAATCTTTTCACATAGCAAAAATATTCTTCTTACTTTTGAGATTTTTGCGACCTTTGCTATATTTCTTCTATACTTTTCTGATAGCAGTTCTCTTTAAATCTTTTTTGCTAAAATTGCGAAAAACATTTGCTAACAAATTTTTGCTAACAAGATCGATCCTGGACATAAGTGTTTTTATCTTAAGCGTTACTAATATCTAACCAAAATAATCTTTAATTTAACAACAGTTACAAACTGCATTACCTTTAACTTGACAGAACGTTTCGCTGGCCTAAAAGGGGCATTTAAACGTGTTTAAGAGGCTTGAAACGCTGTCAAAAAATAAATAAACTCAAGAAAATGCTAAATGTAAGTTAAAAAGGAAATTTAGTGCACATGTCATTTTCAGTTACATTTCACTAAGTAAAGATTATTTTGTTCAGGGCTCTCATTGTGAGCTTGGGCTACCTGTGGTTAGACTTAAGAATATTATTTGCGAGCAACTCTTTAAAAAAGCCGTGTCTCAAGCTATTTTTCTTGATCGATGTTAGCAGTTATTGTAAAGAACGAAAAAAAAAAAGCTTATTAAAATTAACTTTTATATCAAAATATCAAAAAATTTAGGTTGCAACTTTTTCAAATTTAGAAAGCAACTTTTTGGATATCTGGCAATTTTTAGAAACTTTAATATCCAGTGAGCAAGTTTTTTTTCAGCATTTTACGAACCTGCAATCGGGACAGCCTTACCCTGCGAGCAGTGGTCCCTCGAGGCCGGACGCTACGCTATGAAGGGAGAGAAGTAGCTAGAAGTGATCATGACCACTGCGAGAAACCTTAACGAGAAACCGTTTGCTTTTCCATCGGGCATGCGCGTCCACGTGACATCACTTTCTTTTGTCTTGCAAGAACTGCATCAGCAAAACAACAACTTTGCACGTACTTCACAATTTTGTGTAGGCAGGTAGGGTAACCTTCTTGCTAGGGTAACCCTAACGTGACTCATGATCAGGTAGGGTTACCCTAGCGCTAGGGTAACCCTACCTGCCTTGTAAACACGTCGTGTGAAAAAAGAAGAAATATGCGAGTGCTAGGGTAACCCTAGCACCAGGGTTACCCTCCCTCCTTGTAAACAGGGCCTTGGTGAGTAGAAATAATCTCGATAAACACTGGAAGAGGGCAGGACAGCCTATTGTATGTAGCTCTTCGTCATTGCGTTATTTTTAGCCTCCTTTCTTCCTCAGCACCAACACCTCTCCAACGTTCCTGTGCAGCCAGGCCTTATTCCCAATGACACGCAGACCACAGACCGAACTCTTTGACATCATTTGCATTGGCTTTCAAGAAGCGCTGTCTGTCCTTGTTTACCGGGAGTTATGGTACATGCATGTACATTTTTGCTTTTTTTAAGTTTATTTAAAACCTGGATTAATCACTTCTTTCAGAATAGCACTGAGATCAGTTCGGATGGACGTTTGAAAACACTGATCACTTTCCGGTTGACCACATTTCGATTGGTCAGTACCCTGCTAGGAAGATCGCACGAGACTCTGTTCACAGGGTACTTGATCAGATCCTCGGCTTACCTTCTCTCTTGCATGGCTTTTAGCGTTTTAATACGAAATCGTTGGCGTAACTTGTCTGTCGCGAAGTTGGTTTATTTACGTTTCCCCTGAGGCGTAAACAAAGTAACCACGCGACAGACTAGCCATGCGAACGACATCGTTAATAGAAACATTAAAAGCCACGCAAGAGAGAAACTCCTGCTCACAGAGTATTGACGCTTAGCTCTTCCTTCCATTGGTATTGTTATTCTATAACATGACTCTCAAATTGCCAAAGAACGTCTGCGTGAGAGGCTAGTTTTAATGTGGTTATAACACTTAAGTTATTTCATATTGTCCTCTTTCATCATGTTCTGAAATGGTTTTATTTTTGTTTGCTTTGTCAGAGTAAACCAAGACTTGACCCACTGGACTGGATTTTAGTTTTTCTAAAGCACTGAGAAGTCCTTGTAAGCCGCTGTTCATGGTGCTGTCTGTATCATCATAATTATGTAGAGTTGTCCGCTTACGAGAGTGTCCTTCCAGAGAGCTTCCACTGTATATATTCTTTTCCAAAAAAGTAGGGTACGTGTGATCAGTTGGAGACTTAACAGCCAGGTTGTTTTAGTGCTGATTTGCATGGTTATTGTTTGTTGAAACAAAAGAAAGGCACTGTAATTTGTGGGAATTGAGTTTGTAATTGTTTTTAAGAATTTTTGAAACAATATCAACAAAGCCCCATAAACCGAGGCAATGAATAATTAATGGTTTGTCGATTACAGCATGTAAACCGGTAGATTTAAAACTTTTGAAATCTTTTTCTCACCGAGTTGCTATGCATGTGCAGTTTACGATCAGAGGGACTAAAATCTACTTGTTGGACGTGTTAACGCCCCGAAAACAAAAATAGTCAAACACAGAGTATAGTGTTTTTTTCATTTCCAGCTAGTATAAAATGCTAACTTGATTGTTGTCGTCCGGATTGGATACGAGCAATGCGCGCTATATATGGTTTCATTCTGATGGCGCTGATCGCTGAATAAAGTAGCAATCTGAACTATAGACGGCAACCGTAGGTTTTTAGAATTCGGTTAAGACTTACGGTCTACCTCAGCGACCACTACGATTCGTCGAAGAGTTGTCTTGCAGTTACTCTTTGCTTTCTTTGAACTTTTTTATCATTGACCATAGCGATCCTATATCAAGAAAAAGGCTTTATCAGAATCAAGACTGTATCTTTTCAATATAGTGCGAGAACAACTTACATTGTTTTAATTTAACTAAATATGTATTCCTTAATTAAAATATATTTCATTGTCCCCATTTCATCTCATTCAGTTGCAAATTACTGAAAAAACCGAGTATTACAGAAACAAAAGGCACTAACCAATCAGTTTGATCAGATTTGATGACGTCAATCCTTCCTCATTGGCTGAGACCTCCTCTATTGTTCTTTCTCTATATATTTGCGATACCACCCGGATGGTTTGGGCGGATCCGTAAACCACTGCACAGTAAACCTCTCAATACTTCATCCATATTCAATCAACCTTTCTATTACAAATCCCAATAGTGAACCCTCGAATTCCAATGAAGCCTTCTCCCAGCCTCGCGCATCGTGCAATCAATTACCCTCGTTAACTAAGGGCTGCTGAATATAATTATAAACTAGTAAAGCTATTCATCATCTGCTCTATTATACTGTCAGTGTAAATACCAGGTGTCTGTGAGAAGTTGAGGGACAGCAAAGGAAGTTACTCCAGTCAAATACAGAAACTGAAAGTTCAACCGAACAAAATAAACATGCAAATCCGCAAACAAATGGGGTCGGAAAATACGTCAGCCATAATTTAAAACAAGTAGCTACATTTCATTCTTCAGTCGTCCAAGCAGAGTTTTCGAGTCGTTTTCGAATCGAGGGGCCATATTAAATCTAAATTGGTCTAGAATCATTCTTATAGTTTTCTTCTCCTCCTGAAATAAATGACGGCAACGTACAAGCTCCTTTTCCCTTTAGTCACATACTTTTTTTCTGAAGTCAGTCAGTTTATCATAATCTCGGCTTCAGAAATGTCGGTTAGCAGAGAAAACGTTTTTTCCGATCGCGAGGCCCTCTTCCTTTAGTTTAGCCAAGTCAGTGTTTTAACGCTAGTCAAATTAATTAGTCCAACAATTTTAATTTGAGGCCGTTCATTGGGTCATTCTGCTTGTAGAAGCACAGATTCCTACCTTGTTGATAAAGAGACATAAAAAGGCTCATCCTCAACGACGATGGAGAAGAGATAATCATTTTAGTGCGATTGCCTGTTTCGTATGAAAAGTTACGTGCGAGCGTGTGATTCATACAGGCACGTTTCTTGTGTGAGGGATTCCGAGTTCGAATCCTTCTTTCGACTTGTCTCCTTTCAGACATGTAGCTTTAAGTAGCTTTAAACATCCGTAAAAGAAGCACTGATGGAGAGAAGGGAGTAAAATGAACGCAGGTTGGGCTCAGCTTTGTTCAAGGGTCAGATTAGCCTACTTCGAGCCACTGACGTAAAATAATTGAAGAAGGCTTTTTACTTTTCGTTTATTTCGAAAAATCACCATCATATATATTATCATCATCTTCGTCTCATAATATCACATAAAGCTTTTCCAAGGTGTGGCGGGCCAGATAAGACTGGGAAGAGATTGCTAAAGCAATTAATGAAACAAGTGGATGCACTCAAAGTTGTACTGTCTAACTTTTTTTGCCAGCTCCGGGCAAAATTAGCCCGGAGCTGGCAAAAAAAGCCTTTTATCAAAATGATTCTCGGGGTTGAATCAACAACAGATATGTCGAGAAATGACCTTTCAGCATTCTCTACCAGTGTGGTGCTGTTAGGCAAGATCTTTCCACGGCGGCTTTGTCTGGCCCGCTAGCTTAAATCAAATGATGATAAGAAGCCAAGTGAAGAGCATTTAAGAGCGTGTCTCCGTAAAAACCGACCAGTGATTTCGGATCAAAAACTTAATTTTCCTTACATTCTGGGATATTAAAGTCTTTACCTGATTAGTTACAAAAATGCATTTTGTTTGACCGAAAATGGGAAATATAATTTTTTACGAATTTTTGACTTTTCGACCGGTTGGCACCGGCGCCATAGCCTTTGAAACTGCAAAAATCGCCTACATTGCCGGTGCTACAGAAAACAAGCAACTCGTTCGAGAAGCACGATTTTCTTTTTAATATACGGATACACCACTCTAGATGTCCTAGCCATATCACAGTTCCGAATTATTTATAAATTTTAACGGCAAGAATCTTTTTTCTTGCACGCGTTATCGGCCTTCCATCAAAACACGAAAATAGCTCAACTTTGAGGGCAGTTTAAAAAAGTGTGGCATCTGTCTGAAACTTGCTATCTGTATTAATACAAACTAGAAATGATAGTAAAACGTAAAAAGGAATAAAAATTTTGTGCTCTTGACGTTTTCGAATTCGAACTTGACCGCCGTTTGAATTTCCAGAAATTTCGAAGACAAGATAATCAACGAACACTTGCCTTGTTATTCTTCTCCTTTAACTTCGCTGTTTGTAATGTCCTTCTTGGTTTGTGGAGGAAACTATTGTGCCTGAAGCAATCGCTTTTACTATACAAATATTGGTTTTCTTAACATTAGTCCTCCAACGGCATTTTTTGTCTTGTTTGTGATAAAAGTAATGGCACTCGTTGCTGGCCGCGAGCGTGACACGGTTGTTTCGTGACATTCAAATTCTTTCCGCTGTTTGTTAGATGTAATTGCCTTTGAATCGCCATACATCGATAAATTTACTTCTTTAGTTTAACGTAGATGCATTGAAAAAATTGACTCGACACATTTTAGAGAAGGAAATTGAGAATCCGCTAAAACGCTACCAAGAGAGAATGAGGTGACGCTACTAAAGTTCGTTCCAGGCCCCACTGTTGCGCGGAAAATCTTGGACTGGACTAACACGTCGAGGATTTTTTTAAAATGTTTCTACGTAATTATGTATAGGTAATAAAACCCAATAAAGCTAATAAAAATGTGTACAGCTCTATAAAATGATTCACAAGGGCTAACGTACTGGGCCGTGGCCACGAAACGTGAACTCTTGCCCTCTTTATTTGTCACATAATTATGCATCCGAAGAGCTAATATAGCTTTTGTAGCTTTTCCATCAGGTAGCGGTAAGCATTAAGACTAAGAACCTGGGTCTTAAGGTTTCTTGATTGCGCATATTTTTATGCCTGTAGAAGAGCAAGCAGGGCACTGGAAGGATTTTTGTTGTTTCGATCTGACAATGGAGCGCATGATCTAAATCGTTGATCCCCAGCGTTTGGCGCTATTACTTCAGCAATGCACATTTCTTTTTCCATGTCTGTTGCTTCATTCCACCTGCCTTATAGTATGCCGTTGTCAATGATTCTTTCTTTATTGTCAAATTTTCGCGTTGTTTCCTGAGTCACGTACATCTACGCTACTAAAAGCGAAATGTCGATTAATATTAAATTGACTTTCAAGAATACTAGAAATCTGGAAGCAGAAAAAAGAAAAAGTTTGTAAAAATATTCCGTGCAAATTTAACATAAAGCAAAAATCCAGAACTTCTTTGTAAATATAACCTAACGATCATTGCTCCCGCCCCAATCGCCTCGCGGTTTCACAGCCCTCGTCCGCCTTCAGGCTAATATGTAACACGGAAAGGAAGGAAGACGAAAAAAGGATTGGAGGTCACATTTGGAGATCGACCTCGGGACTTCTCCCATAGCAGGCCGCGCAATAACCAACTGTACCAATACTTGCCCCTCAAAAGCAAGTGCAAACGCAAAGTAGCGCAGTAGAAAGCCTACCTGACCGAGTAGGAATTATGATCGTTTTTTAGCTTTTCATTGCTCCTAACTGAAGAAGATATCGACACCTTCTTAAAGGACGCCAGTTTCGAGCCAGTTGCAGCCCAGATTTTATGATCAGTTGTATCTCACACAAAGGAACAGACCCGCCCTGTCACGAATATCAGTTCTTATTATATGGCTGAGTCTATTTTCGCCATGCGATTGGCCAATTTGCGGTCCGTAACTTGCTATACGGACCAAACTTTCTAAAGAAAATGCTCATTTTGGAGGTCTAAATCTCTTTACCTCGCAAAAACTGTTTAAATAAAGTTAGAAGACGCCTGTCAACCTTGAGGACTTGGATGTTGACTTTGGCCTTCAACATTTTAAACTGTGTTTATTTGTGAACGAAGGCAATGAAGAAACTATAAAATCGTAATCTAATCGGAGAGGATTCTAGTCAGTGTTTGAAAATTTTATCGTAGTACACAGTTACGAAGACGAAAATCGACTGGCAGAGAGAAAATGAGTAATTCCTTCAACAAATATGATAACAAACATACCTGCACCCGATCATCTTGAGAAGCTTCTTTGCCATTTGCAGTGTCCTTTCATAGACCAACGAAACAAAGATAGAAGCGAGTTCGAGCCAGAACAATAATGTGCAGTTTTCAAAAGACTCCGGTGTTACATTAACGGGTAAATACTTACAGTGCTCTTAGTTTCCACCGAATAAACTTTGAAATATGTATGTAAACCCTGAGGACTGGGATGTTGACTTTGCCTTTCCAAATTTTAACTTAGCTTCAGTTTTAATGAGAACGAAGCTGTTGTAGAAACTGAATCGTAAACTTACCGAGGAAGAGAATTCTAGTTAGTGTTTGAAAATTTTAACGCGGATCGTAGCTGAAGACGAGAATGAACTGGCAGAAAGAGAGGTTTTCCCAAAAACAATTATTGCAATTAAAGAGCGAATTCTTCGACAATGACAACAAACTTACCTTGAAAAGCTTCTTTGCCCTTTGCAGTGTTTTTTCACAAGGACAAACGGAGGAAAGATAGAAACGACTTCTAGACAGACACAATGCCCGGTTTCCAAAATACTCCAGCGTTACATTAAAGAGCTAAAACTTACAGTGCTCTTAGTTTTGACCGAATAAATTTTTTTAACATGGCGAGTTTGTTTTTACTTTCTCGGAAAGCCTTTGTTATGTGCCATTGTTTTCGTGCGCCAATAAAAACTTTTTTTTTGACACCTGTCAACTGACTGTCAAATCGTGCGTCCTGCACGTGTTTCCGGTCTCCCAAACAGGAAGAAGCCATATAATAAACATCTTATTAGCCTCGTTTTTTCGGTCCGTACTGTAAATTACGGATCCTCGTTTTTTTTTTTCATCTATTTATTGCCCGCGCGCTTCGCGCTTGGGCCATAAATCGATGGAAAAAAACTCAGTCCGAAAACTCGGCTAATAAGAGGTATTTATTTTAAGTGGTTCGTTATATCTTCCTGTCATTTTCACAACGTACATACTGAATATTTCGGACCTCGAAAATCTCTTCAAGGAGAATTTCCCAAGTCCGAGAAGGAAAACTTTGATGAAGAAATTGCTACCCCTTGTCTGCTTGGTGTCCCGGGGGCTACTCCCTTACAAGTGCCTAATGGGGATGTGCCGCTGGATGGGGTCGCATTTTCACAACTGGAGTGACTATTATGGGGTCGCATTTTTAATAGAGTTACTAGAATGGGGTCGCAAATTTTCGAATTTTGGGGGTAACTAGGGAATCAAAATGGGAAGATTCTCGGTTAAAAAGATCAGAAAGTTGTTTATTAAATTTAACAATAAGCTTGCATGGTCCGGCTTTTTAAAGGACTGACAAGGTAGATGCATAAATAGAAAGTGACTAAGTTGGGATCGCAAAAATTACATTTTCCAAAATGTGACTAAGATGGAGTCTATAATTGGCCGAAAAATAGACTAAAATGGGGTGGGGGCTCTGAGAGGCCAGCAACACATACCCAGCAAACATCAACCCAAGTACCCCCCCCCCCCCCCCCCGCCCAGGTTGGTGTCCAGTCCACGAGGACTGGGCATGAAATACAAAGTCACGCATACAACTACGCATACAGCATTTCAAATAGATAACCGGGCTAAATCGCTTTGTTAGCGTCTTATTGCGTCACATTTGCGAACAGATTAGTTTTATTTGCCCAAGAAATTTTACTGCCATATCTTGAGGAGTCGATCTTAATGAAAAACTATTGCTGGTTTTCAGTGTCACGCCATTCAAAATAGGTCAAAATAAAAATCAAAACCATTCGACTGATAAAGTCCAGAATCTTGGAAATGAAAGGAGGTAAATATACAAAGACCCTCGCCAAGATTTGGGTCGAAGGAATAATTCGAATACGAGATATCCGGGGAAATGTTTTACCCAAAATTTATAGAGCTTTGTATGGAGACGCCATGCTGGAGCTCATCCGGATGAGCTCCAACATGGCGGACGGAAACTAACAGAAACATCTGTTCCCGAGTTTTGCTAGAAAAGCGTGAATTTACTCCTAGAGAAACTCATAGACATTAAATTAATACTTTTTTCTAATACTTGAACTGCTTAGATAGCACAATTCCGTGAAAAAAGTCTCTTTTTTGACCTAAATGACAGCTCTCTCGGCTGTCATGTAAATGTTGCGTCACGCAAAAGCTTAGAAATTCAAGCGTACTCTATCACAAAACCAAGAACCCTTCTGAAGCGAAAATTTGTTTGAAATTTAGTTTTCATCTGCTCTAATACACCATGAAAGTAAAATCTCAGTAGGATCGATAGTTTTGTAGTTTGAATTTTGGTGACGTCATGTGAAAACCAACAAGTCGGGTGTCACGAACCAGTCACGCTCGCGGATACGACAGATAACATTGCAACAAAACAGGTATAAACGCGGAATCATCGGTCAATATAGTTTCAAATGATTAAGAAATAACCTTAAAATGAAAAAAAACTAAGGATAGATCCATCAAACCATCAAGTGAACTTGGACTTTCACGAGCAAAGCGACAAGTGTTCGTTAATTATCAGGTCTTCAAAATTTCTGTAAATTCAGACGGCGGTCAAGTTCCAACACGTAAAGAGCACAAAAATTTTATTCCTTTTTACGTTTTACTATCATTTCTAGTCTGTATTAATACAGATAGCAAAGTTCAGACAGGTGCCACACTTTTTTAAACTGCCCTCAAAGTTGAGCTATTTTCGTGTTTTGATGGAAGGCCGATAACACGGGCAAGAAAAAAGATTCTTGCCGTTAAAATGAATAAATAATTCGGAACTGTGATATGGCTAGGACATCTAGAGTGGTGTATCCGTGTATTAAAAAGAAAATCGTGCTTCTTGAACGAGTTGTTTGTTTTCTGTAGCGCCGGCAATGTAGGCGATTTTTGCAGTTTCAAAGGCTATGGCGCCGGTGCCAATCGGTCGAAAAGTCAAAAATTCGTAAAAAATTATATTTCGCATTTTCGGTCAAACAAAATGCATTTTTGTAACTAATTAGGTAAAGACTTTAATATCCCAGAATATAAGGGAAATCGATTTTTTGATCCGAAATCACTGGTCGGTTTTTACGGAGACACGCTCTTAAATATCAATCTATGAATATTGTAGTTTTGTAAGCTTTTAGATAAGTTGTCTTGTTTTTTTAGAATTATTCTTAAAGAATTTTGTTGATCCGGAATTCTGTCAAACCTACGTTTGAAGATCGAGGTTTGTGGCAGTTATGAACTGCGAATGTCAAAGCGACTATGTTGCTGACTGTTGATGTGCCTGTATGCCGCACAACATTTTTGAGCTATTTTCGCTTGTTCATAAAAAGCTTAACCCTATGCGAAAAGTTCCCTCGCTGCGCTGTTGTTTTCTGTAGAACAAGGCGTAAACTCTTCTTATCGCAATTGTTCCAGCTTATGCCGGCGCACATGATGCAAAACAGATATCATTAAATTTAATGCATTCAATTCAAAAGATAGCCAATGACATCTATTTTAATTTGCTTTTGGTGAATCGAGAAAGCAGCACTTTCTTCCTCCCGAGAACTTACAGAGCTAATCAGCTGAGCGGTGTGAAACACCTTGTCTCCGATTTTGTTCAGAAGTGAACATTTGCAATTTCTTCGTTATTTCCTAAATAATTATTTTTTGACACCAATCAGCGATTTGATGGACTTCCCAACTCCCTTACTCTTATTCTTGAAGATCGTTTTGAGCTTTAAACTCTTCTCCATAGAAAAACTGCTTGAAAAGACCTGAACGCACTTGAATCAAAGTAGTCTCACTGGTCACATAAAAAGGGCCATTTTTACTGTTAAATGTTTCGGTTGGACTAAACTAACCTTGATCTAGAGTATAGGACACATCGAACTTTCCGTTTTATGAAGAGAATCTCATTAGTGTGAAGTAAAATATATAAACGCCAATGACGTCATAGCCTTCTATTCATTTTCAGTGGTTTAACCAGTTTCACAGAATTTAGGTCGATGATTCTCTTGATTGGTTGACTTTCAATAAGAAAAGTATTCATTGGCATTAACTAATTGATTCATGGAGTCGAAGGAATAAGCGCTAACTTGCCTGGGAGTCAAAATTACCGAGCCGTAAGTAAAACGTAGTTATCCATTACAGAAAATTTCCTGGCTGCGGTTTACTGATTCTTGGCGCGCAAATCGTGCATATCAACGAGGCCGATGGCAAAATAGCTTGCTCTAGCACTAAATACAATATTTGCTCCCACCCCCCCCCCCCCCCCTTGCTCCTCCTCAATTCAGTTATTTCCCTTTTACTCATTTCTTCATTTTTACTTCACCACCACCACTACCACCACATTTCTATTGTTTTTCATCCTGCTCCTCATTTAAATTGTTTCCCTCCTTCTCCTCCTTACCCTCATTTCTATAAATAGCATTAGATTGGGTTTAAATCTTTTGACTCGTTTTCATAGATTTTCAGCCATAACAGCTACAGGATTATGTTGCTTCAAGTGGCCTTGTTCATTACACATTGTAAGTATCTTATTGTTGTAAGTTGTTCATTTGATCATTAAAGAAAAATTAGTTGACACAACACTCTGACAATTCATTTGCAAAGAAATATACCATGACTGAGTAGAGAGGAGTTAAGTGGGTGTAATTATGTTCTGGGAATAGAGGTTCCTTCGTATTTTGGCTAAAAATCGTATTTACCGTCCTCAAAAGAAGGCCGCCTACAAAATACGCTAATAAAGAGGCTCGATCATTACATTCTAATGGTTTGGTTACAGATGATCGGCTCAGGCTTGAGATCCAGCAATTATTTAAGAAAGTCACATCAGCAAAAGGTGTACTAAAAAAGGTTAAGACCTTTGCCAGAAAGGAGGTAGCTATCCAAATCTGTAACGTACAAGTCCTAACATACTTTGATTATTGCAGCGCAGTCGGGGATTGATTAAGAAAGACCGTATCTGAATAATTTCGGTTAAACTTACAAACATATTGCTTTTATAACGTCCTCATCCTCTTCCTCGTCCTAACCCAAACCCTCTATTAAGAGCTGCAAGAGCTCGTTTTTCTCACAGCAGTGTTAAGAAGCATAACCTCGCTCAGTCTATTCAAAAGGGAAATAAACCAGTTAGCTTTCTAATTATTGGTTTATGGTTTCTCACTTGACCGCGTGTAAACCAATGTCAGTGTTACTTTATATTCATTTTTTAGAAGTCACGTTGCCTTTTTAACTTATGATTTACCGTATTTTAAAAATGGACTATATGCATGATGCGTGATGCCGATTTTAGCGGAAAGTTTACACGAGCGACGCACAGCAAATCGCAAAATAGTTGCCGTAACAATTAAGCGCTACAATGCTCTGCTAGTAAACATGGTATACGTAACCATCATTTTGTTCTTTTTCAGTTGCTGTTTCCAATGCGAAAAGTAAGTTGAACAAAACACAGTATGTCATGACTTTACGTAGTTAGCATATGCTGTAATTAAGGTGTTGCGATACAGTTTTTCGGAGACCATACCCGTCCGATATTTTTCATTTGCCTTAAATTTAAAGTGATTTTATCCTTGTCCGGCGATCGCTATGAAATTTTCACCACTGGCTAATTTTGGATTGAAGCTTGTCAAAACGGTAGTTTTAAATAGAATCGATATCACTATGGCAGCAATAAACAAAAAGATTTGAAATCGATAAAAGCCGAATTTTGCGCGGTCTAGACCTGCTACTGAAAATCCCACTTCACGAACTTAAAGCGCGGTGTTTAGCAAATAACCTCCGTGAGAAATAAAAAATTCTGTATGTTTGAATTCAATTAAACGGAAATATATTTCAAACTTCATATTTTCAATAGCCGTGATATATTGTTAAATAAAAATGTTCTAAATACTGAACTCAAATTAATCCTAAGTAGCCTCGGAATGCTGCTTACTATCATACTTCTTGGAAATTCCGGTCTGTGATTTTTTTTGCTAGAATGGGAAAAAAGGTGCCAACTTTAAGCATGTTCAAAGGTGGCCTACGTTTTTCCTTGAGTTAAGTTAAAATTACCCCTTCTCTTGCTCAACTATAACTCAAGAAGATGGAAAATATTAAAAGTAAAATTAGAGAACTGGCTGCCAGGCATTTAGTGTTTTTAACATTTTTTGAAATTTTAAAGAAATCTCACCTTATTCTAACAAATCTGAAATAACGACTTGTCGGTACTTCCCAGGTACGAAATATGCTTAATCATGGATCAGTCACAGTCTGGTCATAAAAAAAGAAGAATCTAAAGTCGTATGATCCCCAATCATATTTGTTCTCCGTGAAAGCAACTGGAATGCACAGGGTGATCACTTTGCCTTTTTTGAACTTGTAAACACGACCCATAAGCTCGTGATAATGTGAAACGTGACCTTGCAATTTGTTTGAACAAGAGGTTTTCCCACTCTTCATTCTCGTCGCTGTGTTTGGACGTAAACTTAAGGTGGCTCGACTGGATTTTTGGGGGGGGATACCTCCCAAGTTTGAGCATTGACTACGTCGTCATAAGAAAAGATAGGGAAAAAAGGTTACCACAACTGTATTATATAAACATGAAAATTTCTTATGATCTGGGTTTTATCGCAATCGGAGTCGCCATGGTAACGTAGCGACGCCATTACGTTTTTTATTTATCTTTGTGTTTCTCTGTACCAGGAGTTTTTTTGATAAATCGCTTAAGGGAGTATGTACCTGCCATAATTGCCTCAATCATTGCAAAGTTTGAACAAATTCTATGAGAGCGTTTTCGAAATATTTTGAAACGAAGTTTTAAGCATCATAAAAACAGCGAAATAGCATGCTATTCACACAATTAGCTAATTTTTTGAGAAAATGATAAGCTTTGGAAACGCGGCTTCATCTCATAGTGGTTTGATTCCATTGAAAACCTCCTACAAAAAAAGAGGGGAATTGCTCTCGGCGATCGCGAGTAAGGAGAATTTTATTAACTTGCATTCAGCTGCTTTTGTTACAGCTTTTGCACGTAATTTGGTCCACGCCTACAAATTTCGCATTTTTCAAAAAACTGCTCGATAAATTTTTTTATAAATTTCATAATCCCAAGATCAATTGTCAATAAATATACCCTGCAAGTTTCAAGAACATTGAAAACAGAAAAGACTTTCAAATAGGACCTCAAATATGACCAATTTTTCCTCCAGATTTTGTGTTTACAAGTGAGCGTCCTCATTATTCACTGGCATTGTGTTCAAGTTTCATATGCACGTGCACATTTAGCAAAAAGTAGTAAAAGTAGTTCGAGGTCTAGTTTTTATAATTACTTGCATAATATCAAGATTTAGCTAGTGCTAAAATAAAAGCAAAGCTCCCGTTTATGCATAAATTTACTTTAGACAATGGACTACAGAAAACAAAAACTTGAGCTTGCGATCAATTAAAAGCTAACAAGTTCAAAAAACACGTGACTCGATGAGTTTGCGAATTGAATTGATATCTCAGGCCGATCTATAAGTCTCAGACGGATAATTTGTCTTTGACGGATAATCTATCTCTAGAATTAATAAATCAGGCCAATGCTAGATTGTTCTTACGGAATTTTTTTAAGTCTCATCTCGGATTGGTATCCATCAGGCTCATCGATTAGCGGTGACAGTCTCCCAACCAACCCTCTCGTATGCTTATTTAATTTTTGATTTTTTTAATGATACTAAAGATTGGACACCATGTGATACCAAACCATGCCAGAATGGAGGAGTCTGCGTTCCACACGATGATGACTATAGTTGTCGGTGTATGAATGGTTCTTCTGGTAAAAACTGTGAAATTCGTACTACAACAGGAATTTCAACTACAAGTATGGTCATATTTCCTATGTGCCTATCAGTGGCTCCTATAAATACCTAGTACTTAGTCATTCATCTCCCTCTGAATAGTAAAATGAGTCACCATGAAGGGGCGACATCGCGGTTTCTACCTTAGTTGCTGTATTCAAAACGTCTGAATGGTCAAAAAAATGCCGAATAATAAGTACGTTTGATCTTTTTTATCTCTTTTTTGATTTTTTTACAAAACCCTCGTATAGATCAGCTGGTGAGCTTATATTTCCGTCCCCGTCATATAACGCCCGCCATAATAACACCCATGCCCATCCCCGTCAGTCAGAAGAAATAAGTAGAGTTACGAACGTGTTGGTCTATGAATAATGAGCGGGAAATAGGAGCGGGAAATAAGCAGAGTTACGAACGTGTTGGTCTATGAATCATCAGCGGGAAATAGGAGCGGGAATGTGAATTCTTTAGGGATTCGTCATTTTTCCATCCTATCGATAAGTCAACGCATCCACTGCACATGTCTGCAAAGATCGCGATCGTTGATTAAAAAGCGGAATAGAAATCAGACATAAGAAAAAGATAATACAAGGATACAACAACGAGATATGAGTAAAGCAAATTTTCGCTAAACTTTCTCACTCCATGCACTTTTTTCAGCTATTTACAATTTATTTATTCAGCAGTATTCTTGTAAACTCACGACTAACGGAAGGTAAGCCAGTCTGTTTTCTTTGCAAATACTCAAATCAAGCTCGCTACTAGCGGAAATTTTGATAGGTCTGACGCGCAAACGATTTTTGAAAATCTAAAAAAAAATTGGGTTTAAAAAAACCTATAGAACTTGATGTGTCGTTTACTCACAACAACGTTTAAGGCTTTTTAAGTTGTGGTTACTTTGACAAAAAGAGATGAAAAAACTCCAGTTGAGACATATTATACCCTTTTTCAATTCCGGCTCCAGATTAACAGGAAGGAATCATCTAAGAAGAATTTTTTTCTCTTAGAACAGCAGCGCATTCATCAATATGAGCTAATGCCCAAAGTTCGGGTGTGCGATCATGTCATTTTTAGCTGGTACTCAGGGGATTACCAGGGGTAAATCTATGTAGAGGTCTGGGCGGGAATTACGAGCCGAGCACTCGTCTACGTACATGTCAAAAATCAATGAGCAATCTGTACATTGATGGATAGAAAAACCATTATGAAAAGAATTTTATCTCACGTAAAATGCATTCTGTGTTCTCAGAAACTTACCATACAAGTACTACAGTCAGCAGTAGCATCCAAACATCACGATCAACGGAAGGTAAGCCAGTCTGTTTTGTTTGCATAAAATCATCAAGTTCGCTTAAACTTGAAGTGTTTGGTAGCATAGAGACAAAGAAGGAAACAACGTAAGGGGCGTTAATATCTACATCACAAGTAAATGGACAGTTTATTTACATTGATGGCTAAAATGCCCTTATAAGGCCAGGGAAATCAGATGATAACGAAAAGAGAATATATCAAGCTTCAAGGCATTCAGAAACCACAAGGCTTTTGAAGATTATGCGTCCATTGAAAAAACAAATAAGACACGAGGGAAATGTTGTATGGAGATAAATACGAAGAGAGCACAAGGATAGGAAATTCTTATAAAGCTTTACCATCAAGTCAAACGGCACACTCTCCTTTCAGGTAGTTACGCTACACGTACAACAGTAAGCAGTTGCTGAACTTGATCTGTAACAGTGGGTTGTGCCTTAAGTAAAAGTGCACTCCAAATTCTGGGGGGGAAAACAGTGAAATATATTCAGGTAACCGGAAGTTGTGTTAAGCGTTTGCATCACCTATCATCTACCCAAGATGTTTAGCAAATAAAAAGATATTTAAAATACTACGGGCCGATTAGGAATAAGACGTACACGTTTTTCAGGTAGTTACAGCACACGTACAACAGTCGTCAGCAGCTTTGTAACCTCACGACTAACGGAAGGTAAGCCAGTCTGTTTTCTTTACAAAAAATTATCAAGTTCGGTGCGCCGATTAAAAAAGAAAAATAGGACATTGGATGATATGGAGATAAATACGTGAAGATAAGCACAGGAAATTTTCATAAAGCTATCTTACGTTAAGTGCGTTCACTTTTTTCAGGCAGTTTCGATACACGTAAAACAGTCAGCAGTAGCTTAGTAACCTCACGACTAACGGAAGGTAAGTCCCAACATCTGCAATGCATGAAGGAGTAAGACTGGGTCAAATAGTGCCAACCTTGAAAAATGTGTCTCCGCAAAGTGTTCCACATACTTTGAATCTAAAGATTTATCCTTTTCTGGAAACAATGGAGACCCAAACCCCTGACACTCTTAGTGAAAAAAGACTCTTCTTTTTCGAGCTTGAATTTGGCTAGAAACCGGATCATTAGCTACCATAAGTCCTAGCCACTTAAATGGAAGGGAGAGAGCAGTCAACTGGTGTTATACATAACCAACTTTGGGTATTTACAGTCCCTGAAAAAATGATGTCTTGATGTAGAATTTCACATCAGCTACTTCAGTACTTGGAACCAAAAACTTGGTGTAGAAATTTTGTCCAAAAAAATTGTCCACCCTTCAGCACCACTGAGCTCAGTGTCAAAGAAACATTCTGAATATCCCGTGATACCTCACAACCTGACCGTGGTCACTATCGGGCAGTTCCCCCACTTACCTTGATTTTACCTCCCTTTCCCAGAATCTCTCGTCTAACCTTTCCAGCTAAGTGTTCTCATAGGAGCAGGGAAGTTTGCTCCTTTTTTCAATCCCTTACTCTCTGATTGGCCCAACATAGCTCCCCTGATGCTTGTGGTACGCACTCTCACAAGTATGCCCCGTGCAATTAAAAAAAAATCAAACATGGAAAAAACGTGGAGATAAATGCGATGGGATAAGTACAGAAACTTTTCTGTACTTATATGAAGCCTTTATAAACTTTTTTCAGGTAGCTACGATGCACTTACAACAGCCAGCAGTAGCATCTGCAGTAGTCTGACGGATGGTAAGCCAGTCTGCTTTCTTTGCAGAAAATCACGCTCGCTTGTAATGACAAACGATTCGAAAAGTCTAGAAAGAATTTTGGGCTTGAAAGGCTAAGTAATGTGCTGTTTATAAACCAACAAAGGTGTGGGTTTCTTTAAGTTATGTTGACTTTAAAACTTTGATATGAAAAAATCTCCGTGCACGAGACATGTCTGATTGGTTCGCAGATAAATTTTGCTGTTCTCTTTCCTATATCACTTATTTCAATCAGGCCTCAAGAGAAATAACAGTAATCTATTTTCAGCTCTGGCCTGTTATATACACCTTCTTTTTATATTCCGGCTTCTATTGAGTTTTCCTGTTCAGGTGGCACCACACCAACTGAACGCCTACAACAATGTAAGTCAGTGAATCGTCAAATGTGGGACTCTTAATGACGTGATAAAAGAAAGAATTGTCGTGTTAAATCCGCTGAGCATACATCGATAAGTAGTAAGAAGGTTTTATGAAGGAAACACTTTTAAACCGTGTTTAATTAAACAGCCTTTAAACATGTTTAAACTTTGGTATGAATGGGGCTTAAGTAAGAGAAACATTATCCGCCGTAATGTTTCTCATTTCAGTTTCTTCTAACATAAATACTGTGATGGAAACCCCGTCGATCCTGAAAATGACACACCCTAGCACATTGATCTCCTTGGTGATAACGTCATCTTCAAACACAGAGCCGACGGTAGTTGCGACACCATCTTACAAGGAGCCACAAATGACACTCGTCTCTACGTCTGTTCCCAAGTCTGTCCCGGATGGAGAGGAAAAAGGCAGAAGTGAAAAAAGCAAAACAGGAGGTAAAAATATCTATAGAAACGTCAGCTACATACAACAGCTGTCCACTTAATCATGAAGACGTTTTTTGTACACAGACATGTTACCGAAACCATCATCGGCTCAGGATGGCGACACACGATTGTGTTTTCGGTTGCTTTTGCTGTTTTTGTTTTTATTTAATCATTGCTGCTTTCTTATTATTTTTTTCCCGTTACTATATATATTCATTTGTTGTTCACTTCCCATTCATTGCACATTCTGTTACACGGCACTACACACAAAGGTATTTAACATGTGTGAAATATATACCATTACGTGTACATCTATTTCTTTTTTTTTTTTTTCTTCACAGGCGTTAAACTAATCAATTTTCTTATTCCTTTGCTGGTCGTTTTGCTCCTATTCATCCTGATTATTGGTTTAGTCCTCTGTTGCAAGAGGTGAGTTTTTTTCAGTCATTTCACCTTGTGCCATCGATGATATTTACTTGAAGAGGTAGCTGCGGTAACAGCCAACGAGTCAGTTGGAATCAGTAATAATAGTATACAGTCTCAGTACCATGGGTCCCGTTTTTCGGACTTTCCAGTATTGTAACTACCGGAGCCGGAAAGCTGTTTCGCGTTTTTCACCTTTGCAGTCCAGTTGGAAAAGTTACTGGGACTTTCGCTGCAAATACCAATGAAATGAAAAAAATCGAGTAGTCCATAGATTTATTATTATTATTATTGTCTCTTCTATCACAGTCTTTGCTGGTGTTCTTTTTGTGCATCAGCCGAGCGCCAACCATGCACCTGAAGCATCAGTCACTCAAGTCAATCATTCTGTTCATACACTAAGCACCTTTCTGAGGATTCGCGCAGATCCCAGCATACAGATCTTTTGAATCTCTGTCACAGTAGCTGTCTCTGATACTTTCTTGATGTTTTCTACCATCCCCTTCTGTACTGTACCAAGCGCACCAACAACCACAGGGATCACTACGGTTTTCATATGCCACATTCTCTGTATCTCTAGTTCTAGGTCTTTGTACTTGCTTTTCTTTTCGATCTCCTTCAGTGCGATGTTTCTATCTGATGGAACAGTCATATCAATCAGTTTGCAGGTGGAATTCACTGAACCTTTAACGATGATGTCAGGTCTGTTCGCAGTTATATTTCTATCAGTATTGACTGGCATGTCCCACATGATGGTGATGTTGCTGTCTTTATTGTGCATCACAGTCTCTGGCTGGTGTTGGTACCATTTGTCTGTCATCTCAATATCATGATCTTTACAGATGCTCCAATGGAGATATGCTGCAGCATTATTGTGCCTGGAGATGTACTCTGTTTTGGCTAATACCTCACATTCAGATATAATATGGTCCACTGTCTCTTCATGCTGCGAACACATTCTGCATTTGCTCTCCACTTGCTGGCCACATATTATTATCCGTTGCTTTCAGTCATTTAGCTACCTAGTAAATCATGTCATATTCCGGCCCTGTTATTGACCGAGGTATCTGCCCTGGGCGCATGTGCCGTGACTGTTTAGCCGTTGTGTCGCTGCCTGGAGAGGCCTTACTACTCAAACAAAGTTTTTCAGTTTATCATAATTATTTTGCGAAGTCAAAGGAGTATGACTCCAAAATGAAATCTAAAATAAAGTGAAACATAAATTGACATTTACTTAACATTGGAGCTGGTGAAGGAAAAGTAATTTTCTTACTTATTTGACGGTTCCACAGACAAGTAATCACGTTTCATATGAGATGCTCGCTTTTCGACGAGTAAGCATCAGCAAAGAGATTAAACTAGCGCTCAATAGACGTCCTCGGTCCATGAGCAAAGTAGTTGACGGTTGATTCATAGTTTTATTTTGAATTGAAGCCCCGAATTGTTTTTGTTTTTGTTATGCATGTGTTTTAGCTTTACGGTACATCTTTCATAAAAAGTATCGTTTTTGGAATTAATTGACCAATAGAAACCTCCGAATTATTTGTTCAAACGCAAATTGTGATTGTGTACACGGTCAAGAAGTTTCCAGTATACAGTGCAACACAGTCGATTTAATCTTAACTTTTTTAGCTACTTCACATGCGTCTTCTGCTGCTGTGAATCATATTTTGAATTCAAAGTACAGAGTGTTCGTCCGTTTAAATAACTGCTCTATAGTCTGCCATATTAAATAAAAAGCTGTTTTTTAAGAAGCGAAGTAAAATTCCAGAAATTCAACAACATTCAATTCCACATCTAAATACAATAACATATTTAACTGTTGTAGTCAGATAACATAGGAACTGTGAAAATAGACGTCTGAGCCCCAAGCTCATGCTTTTCTTGTTCCACACAGGAGGAAAACAAGGAAACTGGAAATAGAAAATGACAGCGATGAAAAGTAAGTAAATATTCCACTCGGTGATTTCAGTTGCCTACCTGATAAAAGACTTTACTCCCTGACTGACGTATTTTCTTCTCGTCTTCATTTTCCTGGTTGCTTAGCTGTAGTGTAATCGATGACTTTGAGAGAGCCTTTACTTTCCAAAGTCACTCTTTTTTTTATTAATTGCAAAGTTAACGGAGTGTGAATTTAGAATGAGGTCTAGAATGAACTAAAAATACATTTACATTTGCAAAATCAGTGGACAGCAATATTAGAGTGTTTTGACATGGCTCCCGTAACTTGTCAGTATCAGTCCATGCTGTACTGGATATGTTACGTCAAGTGATATTAATGTACATCCAGAAAATAAAGTGTTGAATGTGCTTCAAGAACACAATAGAAACAGCCTGCTTTATCGCATATTGCAAAAAAAAACCATATCTTTTTCAACAATAAAAGATTGTTAATGTTTAGCTCGGTGTATGGATGAGAAAAAAATGTTATATTTTTCATCTCAGAAGCGTGAAATAAAATTCAAACTCGAGATACTGGCCAGAATACTATTGAGCGCGCTACGGAGGCACTTATGGTTAAAAGACACGCGCGTAAAACTAGCAACTATTACATTAGACGGCCTAATGGTATTCTAGGATGCCGTAAATTCGAATTTAGTCGCAAACTCGTAGTTTTCTTTAACCCTGCACTTTACAAATATACACTTTACTTGACCAAGTATGACTGGTCAGTTGTTGAGCGAATAGCTTGATAAACAAAAGAATAGACAAAACTAGACAAACTTATTCTTCAGGGAACAATTGCCCACATTCAAGAATTCTAACAATACTCCGAGGCTTTCTGGTCATTTTCCGATATTTGGTTTTTCTTTGTGCTCTCGTCTCTTCTGGGAATTGCGAGATAATGAGTCGTGAAAAATTTACATTTTTGACAAAATAGATCCTATCTTGCCTTCTTAGGTAGCCAATCAGAATACAAGATTCTCTATTGATCTAAAGGAACTAGCCATATATCATAAAAGATCTATCTCGTTGTTTGGGTCTATGTTATATGTTTATCTAATTCATATTGAATGAGAGTAATCAATCTCTGATTAAGAGCAAGACTTAAAAGTGAAATATTTTACTCATCTAATTTATGCTGAAATGATCCATTATTAGGACGGAAATAATCTGGCTGTAATGGACGACAAAAAAGCTATTGATGTAAGTATTGTAGCTAGTTATAAGTCAGTAAACAATTATTGCAAGGACCACTTGGTCAAACAGCAGCGAGAGAAAGCCGGATCTTGTTGAAGATCACAGGATCAGCCGACAAACAAAATAACACTTAAAATTGACGGCAAAGCTGATAGGACAGCTAAGGGTTAGTAATTAAACAAATTTATTTGCCCAATATTTTGACAAAACAGTATTTACATGTAATGCAATACAAATATAAAAATAAAATGTGATTAGTGGAGAAATACAATAGACGAAAAATTGTAAGACTCTCGTATTCCTCGGAAATTTAACCTTTACCTGAGTAATAACCACACCGGGTCATAGACTGTAGTTCATGATCAGCTAGCTATGTTCACACGGCAGCGGACAAATTTTCACCGGGTTGAAAATTGGCGTGGTGTTCCGTTCCCATGGAACTACCTTAACCGTACAAAAATCTAAACGCCTAGCTGTTCAAAGTTTCGTGTGAATAGGGCGATAATACTGACCGGTCGGCGTGTAAACAAAGTGTCGGGTCAAATTTTTCTGCGGCTCGAAAATTCTTCCGCCGGTGCCGTGTGAAAGTAGCCTCAATAAACAGCTAGTCGTGAGCATCACGCTAGCTTAGAATCTAAACCATTTGTTACATGCGCACAGACGTGAAGAAACCCATATTTTATATTAAATTAAAATATCTTTTTTTCTCTTGTATTTGCAGCTCTCAAGTGCATTGTGTAATGAAATTTCCAAGCATCCAAGGCAAAGGCACGGGACATGATTAATAAGCATTTTTTGGATCTCTTTTGTTTAATACGATTAATGTTTAGTCTTATAAGCTTGCAAACGCTGGATGTATTTGTTAGAGTAGCCTAAACAACTGATACCAGAGGGTGCTGGCAAAACCCGAGACAGGTTTGCATAATTTTGGAGAGTTCTCCCAATCCCCGTCAAGTGTTATTTGGGTTTATGGCTATACCAAGGCTATAGCAAACGCCGCACATCGAATACCGTTCCCGAGAAATACAAAACTATTTTTACTGGCACTGATTAAAGGAGGAATTCTTACTAATGGCAAAGTTTTGTACAAGTCATACGCGTAATCAGTTCTTGTTTCATAGACAAAAAAAGATGCCATCAAAATACTACTAGTAAAAACTTTGTTACGGTATGTAAAGGTTTCTTTTAGTTTCAAACCTCGGAGAAATGGGAAAAATAATGAAAGCTTATAGAGTTTTTAGTGTAGCTGCAAAACTATGGTGATGCCACAACTGTGTTGGCTTACTCTTGCGAAGAGATACCCCTCGACTAAATATCCCAGTTTGTATTTCATACATAGTTTGTTTTGTTTTTTTTCAAAGCTCAGGTTAATCTCCCTCTTTTTACTTTTCTTAGTACACATTTATACCTTATTTCTCAGGAATTTTTCAGTAACACCGGGATATGACTTCGATATTATGAAACAACTATGTTAATGTTCAAATAACAGCATGAAAATTAGGGGTTTAAATTTGTTTGGCCTGAAAATTAATAATGTCTTTACAATCATCTTGGACAATTAGAAATTCATCAATGGCTTGAAATAGATTTCTCACAACTCAGACAGTTGAAATAAAGGAAACAGCTGTTTTGGCTGACGAGCTCAGTTTAAATACTTTTTAAAATGTCTAAAGAAAGTATAAAAACGCATGAACCCAAATGTAATATTAAGGAGAAGGCGAACTGAATGAACACTGACCTTTCTATGACTGAACAAAAAAAATATTAATCTACACATCAACGCAAAATGAATAGGTGGCAGTCTAAAGAAGAAATTTCTCATTTTAAGTCAAAGATTAAGACCTATTTTTTAATATCGCTTTCAAGAATTAATTTGATGTAAATTTTATTTTTATCATTTTTTTTATTTTTTACAATCCTGTGAGTATTGAGTAAAGCGCATAGGGCTACTGTATATGCGCTATACAAAATAATGTTTATTATTACTATTATTATTATTATTATTATTATTATTATTATTATTTGATGTGTACAAATCCACTAAGGAAGTTCTTAAAGATTTCCGTTCTAATCAAGAGGATAAACTACAACACCACCTAACATCTCAAGGTTTCTTCTTCTCAAATGTTATCAAGTACTCATTATCATCTGTAAAAATTCTATTTGGTCAGAGGTCCAGTCTCATCTACCCAAGAACATTTACAATTTTACCATCCGCTACATCAACAACTCCCTCCCTACACGCAAGAATATGGCAAGATGGGGATTATCACAAAGTCCTGATTGCTCCCTTTGTCTTAATCCTGAATCACTCCTTCACGTTGTCGCTGGTTGTCAACAGTACCTTGATCGCTTTACCTGGAGACACGACTCAATCCTTAACTTCATTGCCAAGTCACTTCAACCTGTAATTAATGTTCACTCTTCACTCTATGTAGATGTTAATGGTTTTCTGAATCCCTCAATAATAACTGGTGAAAATTATCGTCCAGATCTTCTTTTCCTAATCCAGTCCAAGTGCCTATATGTTCTAGAATTAACAGTTGGTTTCGAGTCCAACCTTAACAACAATGCAGTGCGTAAGAAAGAAAAATATGTGAACTTGATCAAAGAAATGAGTAGAAATTACAGATGTGTGAGATTTGTAAATCTCTCCATGAGTTCCCTTGGCGTTTTCTCCAATGAATGCTCCACGTTCTTAGACATGATGAATGACATTGGCATTGACAAAAAGCAGCAACGTTATATAATCAAGAAAGTGATAAATATAGCCATTAGAGCAACATATTACATTTTTTGTTGTAGAAACAGGAACTGGGATAGCCCAGACTTAATGCAATTTTGATTTTTTGTGCTGTTGTTGTTTTTTGTTTTTTTTATTTTGTTTTGTTTTGTTTTTGTTGTTTGTTTTTTATTACTATTATTTTTTTTTAATAATTCAATCTCAAGCAGCATTGTAAATTGCCTATACGTAGCGAGATTTACATTATTGTACATTCAAAAACACAAATAAAGTTTCCTTTATTATTATTATTATTATTATTATTATTATTATTATTATGTCACTGTTCTTTTTCTTCTTATGGATTCATAAAAATATATTTCAGCTTGCTTTGATCTTCGTGACAAATTATTACCAATTTAAAATGGCTTTTGCACTACTTTTTCAAAACTGCATGTACTTGTATGGTCATGCAAATAAAGCTCGTTGTTGTTGTTGTTAAACTTTTGAGTGTCTGGCGCTCATAAAGAAATCGACTCTCGACTTGGTACCCTCGTCCCTCGACACCTCAACCAAACGGTAGGACTCCATCAAATGTGGGTGCGTGCACTCAGGCATGACTGGCCAAGTGGGCGGTTTTATAATAATGGTAATAATAATAATGACTTCAATACAGAATCCCCAAAGTGGCTCTTCGCCTGTACACTAAAAGTTATCTAAACTAATATTCTAGAAATTTACAAAGGCGATAACAATTAAATTCTACGGGAATACGGTTTAAAAAATAAAATAATAAAATAAAATGTCTATGTCTCATTGAAATAGAGTCGAATCCGGAGCATTATAACAATGGCGTTATTGATTGCAAAAGAGTCCATAGTCCTTTTAAATATTTCTGACATGGGTTGGGAGACTGTTGAAAAAAATTGCGGCAGTGTCCTGAAAGGTGCCAGATTCTTTGGAGATACATAGTAGACATAGTAGTGGAGCTACAGGGGATCTCAATTTGTATGCAGACACTGCTTGAGTACTTAGTCTAAGGTGTTCAGGAAAGTTTGCATCATTCAGAGATTTAAAAGGCAATTTAAGAACGGAAAGTTTGAGTCTCTTAGCAATATCTAGCCAGTTTAGTGTCACTTGGTCACACTCATTAGCGTATTTCCTTAACACAAACTCCGCACATGCATTTTGCACTCTCTGGAGGCGTCGCAACTGATAGGCTGGTGGTGGATCGAACACTACTTAACAATTAGTCGCCGAAGGTGACGTGAATATCGGCGAATAGTCACCGAGACGAAGTCGAGGTGACTATTCACCAATATTCACGTCGCCTGAGGCGACTAATTGTTTTAGTATAATTACATTGATGATTATTCAAGAAAATAAAATTACTGATCAATTTCCGACCCCGAAACATCAAAAAATCTGGCTGCCATTTTGAAAACTGCTAGCCTTCAATGCTATAATCACCGCGCGGTGATTATAGCGGGATAGAGCGAAGCTCCTAGCCAATCACAGCGCTCTATTTTCGATAGTCATCAATGTAATTATACTAAAGAGGCATTAGTCCAGCTTGGAAATAACGAGACACTCTGCCAGCTGTTTCCTAAAATGATATGGAGCCATGTGCTTCAGTTTTCTTAGAACTACCAGTGTTCCGTATCATGTGAGTGTTTTGGTGATATGCTCGTTCCGTGATGTCAGATGTTGGTCAAGATGTAGTCCAAGTAACTTTGTAGATTGAACGCGCTCCAAGGGATCTCCTTTGCAGTTTACATTTAAAGTACAGCTGTCCAGGCTATAGACTCGAGACATCTGTGTTTTCAAAGAAGCATCCACTTCGTCTTCTTGGCATTTAGCGCTAGATTAGAGCAAGTGGAATATAGTTTTCTAGACGTGCTATAGCATCATTTAGGCCAGTGGTGCAATCACCCAACTGAGACACCCTTACTGAAGGTAAAAATTTGTGTCGTGAGCATATTGAAAGCACGGGCACTGGATATGCACTTGAAGATCTGCCACATATAGGTTAAAGGTGAAGGGACCTAATATGGAACCCTAAGGTACCCCGAAATCAACGACTTCCAGGTCAGACCTTCTTGCATCAATTTGTGGACAAACTGTCTTCTTTCACAGAGATAGTTCATCATCCATTTCAAGAAGCATTTATCAAATGCCTTCCAATAGTTGGCCGTGACCATCATGGTGACCTCACCTCTTCATGGCTCGAATAAGATCGTCCCGAATACCGAGCAAAACAGTTGTCCTTTCCTGAAGCCCGAGGTTCTTGGGAGTAATAAAGATTGTTCATCAATATAGTGGACGAGGTGCTTGAGTACCAAATGCTCGAAGGCCTTGGAGAGCGTGGAAGTAAAGAGACCGATCGATCGCTGTCTGCGTTCTGTTTTGGATTGGCGACTTTAGGGACGGGTGAGATGCTTGCAGTTTTCCAGATGCATGGAAACTGCGAATTAGAGAATTTTTCTTCTTTAATCTCATCAAATGACATCGGTCGAGGTCGAAGGTGAGATTTTTCGTTAAATGATCACGCCCATATAGGTTTTACAGTTTAAGTTCGGCCGGGAAATGTTGTTTTGATTCCATGCAGGAAGGCTCGGCCTCAAGACTAACACCTTTTGAGTGACAAACGAATCTATTTTAATGTGAGGAATTGTAAGTATTTTTTCATTTGTTTTTCATTCAGAAAACGAGGTTTTAATTAAACATAATTAAAACAAGAGTAGATTTAATGCTAGGTCTGTAGACTTTACTCGTTTTTTGGAAAACTTGTTTAAGAGATTGCAAAGAGATCGCCTTCTTTGTTCTGCTTAATTATCATATGACACCTGAAATTCACTCCTAATAAATAAGACATTAAGCTTGCATTTGATTTAATATTGCATAGATAAAATGGCCTTAAACGTGAGTGTTAATAAAAAAACTTGCGCTTATCACTTGCGTGGACTTGATGATTTAGACTTGTAGAAAAATGCCTTTCTTGGGGGTAGATCAAACCGATGATCTACTGCAGAAAATGTTCGCTAGAGTTCTGTAGCGACAGCAACTTCTATTTTCATAGCTAAGTTCTGCTTTCATTAGCAAATCTTTGATGCAAAAATTACGATGTTTAGCTACTTTCCAGGATTGGTGAGCGTGTGAGAACCATAAAATTATTTGGCAAAAATGTGCAACTCAGTTTTTTCAGGGACCAAAAATTATGGGCGGTTCTGACAAACACCAGCTTTAAAAACGGTCATGGGAGCTTTTGAGCAACCTTTTGAGTCGTTTCTTGGAATGCGATAATTTGGTTTTGAAAACCACTGAAACAATAGGAGACATAAGACCCCCTAGAGGAGGAGGGGAGGAATTTGTGTTTATTAACTCCCTCTCTGCAAGTCCGTACGGACAGACGTCGGGCGGGGGTACTTTAGACTTATATTTTATAACTGAACCAAAGTCAAAGGCGTAACGTCGACAGCGCTTTGTTTTAAAAGCTGTATGTAGTGGGTGAGATTGACGTCAACAAAATCCCCTTTTTCAGTTCGGTAAATAAGCCTTCTGCCTCTACACTAGATTCATCCTTCTAACAAAAGTCTACATTACTAATAGCATCATCTTGTTAAATAAATTTTATACTATATGTAGATTTAGCTAGGGCTAAAAGCGAGGCTCTCGATAATATTTATGGTTTGTTCAAACAAAATATAAAATCGTGTAATGCTAAGCGGAGAGATTAGATCCTTTATTAGGATCCGGTCCTCCTTTTTTGTAAGCTGGTCTTTGCTTAAAAAATTGAATAAGCGGAGAAGGCATGCAACGCCGGAAAACGGTGAAAACAACAATAGGTCTAATTAGCAAAAGCAACTTTGCACGTGCTGGACACTTTTTTTGTGCATTTCTTTGCCATTGTTTTGCACGACTACAACGTGAAACTTCCAGAAACTTCTTAGTTAGGGGGTGTTTACATGAGAAAACTCGCACCGGCGCAAGTTTCATACCGACATGACTTTTTGATTTCGTATCGCGTTTACATGATGACTGGGTTATTTCACATCTCGTTATTTGAAGGTACACTTCATGTTGATAAAATGCAAGTGTGATTCAAAATCGCGAACATTACGCATGCGCTACCCGTTCCAGTCTACCGGCAGACCGATCTCACACCGAAACGGGTGGTCGTTCGTGTTTACATGATACCGTTGCGAGATTTCGTACTGGAGTGAAGTTCTCACCCCGGTACAAGAACCGGGGTGAACTCACGCCGGGGTGACTCGCGCCAGCATGAAATTTGTGGTGGTATCATGTAAACAAATATAGAGCCATGAGAGGGAACCGGAGTGAATTCGCTCCGGTGTCATGTAAACACCCCCTTACACGTTTTATGGAGGAAATGTCGTACGTGTTCCCGTTCACTTTTTTTCACTGCCGCTCATTTTCACCTTGCATTGGTGGCCGCTAGCATTCCTCATTTTGTCACCGCCGCTATAAAATTTTCATGTTGTTCTTCCGTTCTCTCGCTCTAAATCCCTGTCGCCCTTTTTCTCGTTGAGATTCGCCTGGCCCACTTTCTCTTTTCCTCTGTCTTTCTCTTGCTATAAATTCCAAATTTGTGGGCATGACAATTTATCTAGGCTTAATACTTTAGACAACGCGGATACAGAAACAATTTCCGCTTTCCGTTTTCGCCTTTATTGACTCTTTTGTTGTCTCTGCTTTACAAGATGCCGGTGGCTATGCGATTTCCAGCCAAAATAACCTCGAGTTGCATTTGGGATACCATACCTGTTGATTGCGTTATTTTACATTGGTATGGCTATGGTGCGGACGGACGGCCTCTCGGTCGGGTGGTCGGTGTACGGTCACGTGATTACCAAATTTTCTCGGATGGGTAGATTACTTCATCTTCTTACCCATGGTGCTCCTCTGGCGGGCTTCGCGCGCGAGAGCTCCGCTATTAGCAATATTCGTATTAGAACCACCTAATGTCTTTCCTTTAGGCGTGCGAGCAACAACTAAGGCTTCTCCAGTGCCCTGTTTCCCTACCTGATACAATATCTGCTTCTCCCCCATTGACCACTCTTGGTCAAATGTCTTAATGTTTACTGATTCGCGGTGCTGTTGACGGTATCGCGCTCTTTCAATATCACGCTCCTACAATTCGGGGAAAAAATTTTTAAAACACGGATTTCGAGCAAGCAATACCAATTTCTTTCCGAGGCTTTTCGCTTATTCCTCAGCTCCAAGAAGAGCAAAAACTATGCGTTTGATCTGTTGCCAAAAAAAAAGAAGCATTCAAAATATGGTGCTTCTCTTAGACTCGTCCTGAACTCAACCCATACGTATAACTTGTTCGGTTAATCAAGATGGCGTCTGCAACAGCGAGTGGGAATATAATGGAACGTCGTGGATTAGAGGACAACAAGATCTGCCTTCTATACATTACATACTAACATGTTAACAACAACGACGAGATTTATTTTCATGACCATACATATACAAGTAGTACATACAGTTCCAAAATAGGGCAAATACGTTTACTTATTCATTACAAATTCATAGGGCAAATACGTTTACTTACTTACGTTTCTGAAAAACCATAATCTTAGTATTCTTGGGATTGATTTTCATCGTCCATGAAGTACAGTAAGACAGTTTATCGAGGCAGTTTCGTAGTCCTGTTTTAGATCGTGATAATTGGCAATTTTAATTGAGCAGGAAGAGTTGTGATAAAAGCTTTTAATCAAGTTATAAAAACAAGCACCAACATTAATTTGCAGCAACTTATTCAGGAACCCGTCATGTCAGACCGAGTCAAAAGCTTTTTTGAAATCTACAAAACAAGCATAGATCTTTTCGTTGTGATTATGAACGTAGCTTTCTATCAAGGTTCGGAGAGTGAAGACGTGGTTTGCAGTGCAGTTATTGGGTAAAAAGCCAATTTGAGATTTGTTGGAGTCGCCTGAAAGGTACTGTACCTTTTACAGGCTTCAGTTATATGATCACTAGTTGAAGTATATGACAGGATAGGGAATTCTGTCATTTTGGTCACCAAAAACCGGCCAAAAGATATGAACAACAGATGCGTTTTAGAAAACGTTCTGGTTTAAGGTTTATTCATATCTTACACAGCAGTTAAAAATAATACAGAGTTCTAAACGAGGTTACGAAACGGGTACTCCCCAGGGGCACCTTTTCTGCCAAAATGATATATAAACGCTTAACCGGTTGGACCCAGGGGCGGAGCCTCCCCAGGTATAAGGAAAAACTAAGCGGGTGAACTACTTACGTGAGCGGGACCACACCAATCTTCACATTGTTTTGAAAACGCCAAAAAAGTTCCTACTTAAAATCAGGGCACCCCCAAAAATACTTGAGACGTCCACAGTTTCTGTTTTTTGTTTCGTTTTCTTTCATTTTTTATTTCTTGTCTTTTTCTTTTGTGAGTCATGAGCCTTGATCGAGACGGCAAGGAACTTTATAATTCGGCGTGTATTGTAAGGAGTCATCAGAGCATAACTGGGCTAATATCTCTGGGACAATTTGTCCCGAAATGCCAGTTTTTGGCAAGTAGGCCTCTTGGATGTTGCTTTTTTCAGAATATCCTGACAAATCCCATAATTTCATAAATTATTCTTATTCTTATTCTTACCATGTTTCATTTCTTACTATTCCTCCGCATTTACAATTAATCAGTTCCACAACCACGACGCCGAAGTGTACGCTCTGTACCGTCTTGTTAGGTACATAAAATAGGGCCTGTCGACTGCAGTATAAGACCGCACATTTTTTTTAAGCCATATCTGGCAAGGAATAAGGCTATCATCATTCAAGCCTTCATTGTTTTATTATGATTATCACCAATAAGTCTTTTGTCATATTTTTTCGACTGGCAATAATTCGTGTGATTGAATTATTTAACGCTACAATGGTAGTGTACCCTGCAAGAAGAGTTTTCAGTTTCTAATCCTCTTCACAAATGCTTTTAGAATTTGGAAGTCGCTCCTGTGGCTTGTCAGGAATTAACCACGCGACTAACAAGCCATGCGAACAAATATACAAATGCTTAAAACCATACCTGAAATAAACCTCTGCTCGCAGGGTAATGGATGTGTTTTGCTAATTGGACAATCGAACGATAACATCACCACACTTATCTACCAGTGACCTCACCTCAAGACTCTTGCTTACGGGGCCCAGTTTTAATTAAGCTTCTCTGGGATTTTTGAATGCAAAAAAAGGAAAATATATTGAATTCTGGTAATTGGGTTCTTGAGCCTGATTTTAAACTGTGAGTGACATGGGTTTTGGCAAGAAAATAATTCATAATTTGGCACACGATATGGTAGCCAACAATAATAATTATCATGTTGGGTTTCTTTGGCAACATATTAAATGGGCTATGCCACTACCCAGTTAACCTTTCAGATTTCGTTTTTATTTTCACAGCCCTTTTCAAGGAATTAGCATACTGTTTTAGCTAACGACAAATCGAAAAGTTCAGTGGCTAGTTTACCAGGTAAGTTTTTAATACTGACAATTCCTAATAGTTTCAAGTTTCAAGTTCCAAGTTTAGTTTTTGTAAAATACGTTCTGTTTACAATCCTACTGATCCGCAGGTAGCTACGCTTATCGAGGCAGGTCAGTCTCACAAGTCTTTTAATATTATAGTACACAAAAAGAGTTAATTGAAAAAGGGATTAAAAGGCTACCAAATCATAACAAAAATTCAAAAGTTCGAGCGGAGCTGCTTCAGACGTAACCATTAAGCTCGAGCGCACGTAATTTTTTTAATTCCTTTTTGAATGACCTCAGCCGCCACTTCACTTTGATAGTAACATCAGGTCTAAAAGGCGTGAATCGAAACACTTCTTGGAAAAACTTCTAGCAATAGGATTAAACGTTAATCGGCCCCCAATTTATCTTTTTCAAATACACTATTCAGGACGATATTGTACAGCTCCCTTCGCTCATGATTAGTACTTATAAGCTCTCGACCCTCCAACTAAAAAAATTGTCAAAATTCAATACACATTGGCATTAATTATTTCAGTAATTAGAAATTTGCTGCCTTCTTTGTCATTTTGAATATCTCCTTTCTCCTACACCTAAATTTAGAAAACAAAACTATCAAAATGTCTTCAAAATGATTCTTACATTTTTTCATACTACTCATGCTAATTGAAGTGAAGAACAGGTGTCACATAATGGCAGGTCATAATGAGACCATAAACCTCTTACAAACACGCAATGGCTTTTGCAACTTCGTATCGGCGATGTTAAATGTGGGAATTAACATTCTGAGAATTTGAGGTTACAGAACTAGCAATTGAAGTTTATTGATTGGTCGCTCTATTCGGATTTTTTGTCTTAAAAGCTTCTGATGAAGTGCTTTGTGTAGGCAAACACGGTTTGCCATTCTTTTGACCAAACGAACGCTCGTTGAATGTTAATGGGTGCTGGGTGGTGGTTTGGAAGATTTAGTTCTTTCTGAACAAAAAGGGAGGGGGAAGTAACGCACGTGCCTATACTACCTGAAAAAGTCGAGAGCAAAAAACGTAAAAATAAAATAATATAAAAAAGTGAATAAAAGCAAAGGATAAGATGGATAAAAGATAACTATTTTAAGAGCAAGGCTTGGCTCAATTCATTTAACAACGGACTGTTTAATTTTTCTTTTTATACTCGAATGTTGGCTTCCGGGAAAAATACGTGATTTATTGGTAGACCGAATGTTCAATGATATATATGTAGAGAAACTGCTGGAAACTGAGCGCGAATAGCAACGAGTTGTTTTCACTTCAATACCAAATAACTGCTGCATGTCTTCGCACTAGACCAACTAGGGCATGATTACATCAACGTATGGTGCTTCGTCGGTCAAAAGTTATGTGGCAAATAGTGGTAAAAGATTCACTCATTTGCAAGTAAAAGACTGAGATACCACTAGATTGTTGGCTTAGGTGCTGTGGTTACACTAGAGGATTCATAACTGATGATTCGGATTCAGGATTCCGGATTTATAACATCAATGGTATGTGGATCATTTCGCAAGCGTTTTTTTCCTAACAATTTACACAAATCGATGAAACTGGGTGGCAGTTGAGCAACAACGACAGCGATGACAACGAGAACAATTAACGTCAAAAAGCCGAGGTTCAAAAACTTCAAAAACTTAAACAACAAATTTTGAATGTGTATCATGCTTTTTCAGGTGTACATTTCTTTGCCGTCCCTATTCGACCATGACGTAAAATTTCCTTATGCGACGTTATTTGGAGGACGTGAAAATAAATACACGATGCATGATAGTTTTTCTCTCTAAGTTCAAGCTTGTGATAAATTTTTTTTTTTAGCTGATTTTGGTCCATAGATAAGTTTAATCACCAATTGTTAACTTAATATGTCTCCCGAAAAATTTCTTGAATTTTGGCCATCCAAAAACTACTTTTTCCCCTTCAGAAATGTCGTAAAGACTTGGAACAATTAAAGGATGAAAGAAAGGCCGAAGAAGTCATGTGACTTCAGTTAGTTTACTTTGCATTCGCTTCCGATTCTGGTCATTAAGCGATGTAACAGCTGACTGTAACAAAGGTATGGCTAAGTAAATAAAGATTCTGAAGATGATTGGGGAGTTTAAGGCAATGATAATCCTTCGCGTTTGCCTCTATGAATCTTCTTAGTTATTCTACATTCCCGCAAATATCTGTAATTCTACGTCATACCTGTCAATTTGGCTGCGCGAAAGGGCGAACATTTTTTAAAACAAATTTGCTTGTTTTGAAGACATAAGAATAGAGTTTAAATTTTGGATACAAATTTTACACATATTGTAGGCTAAAAACGAAAGAAAGAAAATTCGTGTCTGCAGATACACTTTAATTGCATGCCGGTGAAGGAACCCCTGGGTGTTGCATCGCTTTCTAGAGCATGATATTCAACGATTGACAAATCAACTGATACCACGTCCATGCCCCAAACAGTGCACATTATTTCGTTCACTGTACTTATACGATGCGAAAAGTACCACAATGTTTAGGTATGGGTGGTGCATTATTTACGCTTTGTTTTACTCAGCACCATCTGTACCTGCCATGCATCAAATCCGACAATTTGCATACTCAGCAAATTTGGATATGAACGGAGCAATACTGTCGACATTTTCACTAAACACATCGGTTTCTTGGGTCTAGCCTAGTGTTGTTAAGCTTAAAGGATTTCTGAATATATGTATGTTCAAGAGCAGGCTTCCAACGTGTTCTCTGACGCTCTTCGACGTGCTTCGAGTTCCACTACTACCATCAATTTTAATAATTGCACAACGGCTTGGCTGCGCTCACATATACAAAAGTGGATAGTACTTATCTTTTCGCCTTGGATTATAGGAAAATTTTTAAGAATCTGAAAAGACAAATACGACCTCCGGTTGAAATCAAGCTTTACAGACGTGAACATTACACGTCTTGAATTCCCTCATATACGGCAAAGATACTGACATATCTGATATATTAAAACGCTCAGTTAGGGGGTGTTTACATAAGAAAACTCGCACTGGCGCAAGTTTCATACCGGGATGACTTTTTGAATTCGTATCGCGTTTACGTGATGACTGGGTCATTTTATCTCTCGTTATTTGAAGGTACACTTCATGTTGATAAAAGACACGTGTGATTCAAAGTCCCAAACATTACGCATGCGCTACTCGCTCCAGTCTACCGGCAGACCGATTTCCCACCCGAACGGGTGGACGTTTCGCGTTTACTTGATACCGTTGCGAAATCTCGTACCGGAGTGAAATTCTCGCCCCGGTGCGACAACCGGGGTGAACTCATGCCGGGGCGCCTCGCGCCGGCATGACATTTTGTGGTGGTATCATGTAAACAAATGTAGGGCCATGAGAGGGAACCGGAGTGAACTCGTCGCGGCGCGAAAGTCGCCCCGGTGTCATGTAAACACCCCCTTAGATTTGCCTGCGCATATCCCTAATTAAATATTCATCTGAATAACAAGTTACACGTAACACAAATTGGCTTGAATTACACTGCCCAAGTAGTTATGCGAAAAACAAAAGGTGCTCTTTTCAAGTATCAATGTTTTAACACGAAATACTTATTGAGAAAAACACTGTTTTAAGTCGTCCGTTTCCCTGCTGAAGACCAGACTCCGACCCAGGGCCGGCAGGGGACCAGCACTCTATCATGTATACGTTCTAAAGGTGCTTTATGTTCCCAGCTTTTATTTCAGATCTTATATTATATAATACAGTTCCAAAAAATAATGCACTTTTTCCACCAAAACTTTCGAGAGTTTGATTCACCTTTAAAATAATTTTTCTAACAGAATTCTTATCCTTTTGAAGAATTGATCAGTTGTCAAAATGAGCGCCAATTAAGATGTAAAAATTCTATTATCTCCTATTCTTGGTCTGTATATCCAGCTTAGGAAGTGGCTGCTGAAAGTCGACTGGATTAGATCAGATGTATCAAAGCATGTGTCTGCAAAAATGATTATTAATATATTGTTACTGGAGTACCATAAGAGCAAACAAGGAATGTTGTCCCTCCTAATTAAAAAAACCCTCATGACAATAATAAGACAATACAGTTTTTATTTTGTATTCAGGCATATTCTGCTAGTTCTTTGTTTAGCAATAACAAATTTCTACTGAGCTGAAAGATAAGAAAATAAGTTTCGTCATACTTCGGCTGAGAAACAGGAGCCGTTAATAAGCATCGCTGCGTAAAGTAGAGGCAGAAGAATCAAATGTCCAGGTACTTCTCTGAGTTTATACGCATTAAATTCTTATTTGACATACTATTTTTACTTTTCTGTTTTATTTTTTAAGCTTCTTTAAGATTCTACTATTAGTTAATTTTCTCCTTTCCTGTTTTGCAACGCCTAATAACAAGCTATAACTTAAAAGTAGATTATGGAAGGTTAGGAATTCCTTCTTTTTAATCTATTTTGATTATTTATTTGCCAGATATGTCTGTCACACAATCCTGACCAGTCCAAAATAGTTCACGAAATAAAATTTAAATATTTTTTCGCCAAACGTCGGAAATTTTAAAAATCTTGATACTCTTCATATATAGAATTGAATTTATTTGCAGCCGTGCACTTACAGGTACTCACAAGAAAAAGAGAGGCCTAATTGTGAAATATTTAAAATGTCAGCAAAACCACAGCAACAAACCAATGACTGGTGCCGGATCTCCCAGTTGTAGACCTGGATCAGTACAATTAAACTTGTAGAAAAATATAATACGGCAAACTGATCCTTAAGGCAAGGCCTTGCCGTAAGGATCAGTTTGCCGTTTTAATTGTGAAATTTGTTCTTATGATGTTAACATGTATAAGGGTAGCCAGGGGTTTAGCTTTATCGCCAGTTGGGATGAAAAAAGCTCATTATGCTTTATACCGTCCTCAATTATGTTCTTCCTAAAACTTGTGATAAACTAACAGCGGCATAGAATGCAAGAATGTTTTTTTGTGCAGTAATTTTATGCAAATTTTCCGTCATAATATAAGCACTGGCCACTGCACGCAAGCCCAGCACAGAATCAAACTTTTTTGGGAGAGATAAGTACACCAATGAACTGATTGGCAAAAAAACCCGCGTATTTTGCTATGTTTGTGTACAATAACGTAGAAACAGAACAAACAGAGATGATCAAGATGGGTTATTATAATACGTTTTTCGCATGCTATTACTTAGAATTAAGATAATACACAAATTTGGCAGAGCAATACTTCAAATGGAAGTTAAGATTGCAAACACGACTGAAAAAAGGAATTCTTATGCTTTTGATTTTCTCTTTCTAGCCTTTTAAAATTGACTCCGTCAACTCAATGTTCTTCATACTAATACAAAGTGTTCCTCCACACAACAGGTGATAGACCTGCTAGCTCGTGTAGGATAATTATGTTGTAAATTAGTGCCTACTAAAAATGACACCCCTAATTAAGACCCAGTCTAAACAACGGCTTTAGCTGAAAATAAGAAATGCGAGGGATGCATTTCTTTATTATTGAACACAGAAATTGGCTACAATAAATCAGTGTCGATCCCCTCTGCAAGAAAACTATTACCACTAGCTCTTCTAACACATCCATGTTACCCAACAGTTCCTATTATATAATGTATTCACAATTTTAATCTATCTGATTCCTGTCCTGCGCGTGGAGGCCAAGTTAGAACATCAACCCGAGGTAACCAGAACCTTTTTTCCTTTTCCTTGCGCAAAACGATCAGCGCAAAAGACTGAGCTTTCTATAGGAAACTGATCCTGTAAGTTTGTCCGGGAAGTAAGCAAATGACAAATTAATTTTAAACTTTTTACTGGCTTAATGCCTAAATCTTAAGACAAAAGTATGTTTTGTTTTCTTTTTTCGAAGGAGGGCATATTTTGAGACACATTGGCCGGCGATGTCTTGAAATCTTCGGAAGTCATAAATTTAGTAGGAGAATCTTAGTCATGTCTCAAGACGGTAGCCGACCCTCATAAATAATAGCCATCTATTAATTTTGAAAGTAATGGAAATCAAGCATCAGAATGTTAAGAAGAAATTCCGAGCTCCAGGCAGCGGTCAAAAGATGGATAGCGCTATCCACCAGATAAATCACTATCCAATGGATAAGTATTAGGAAAACGGCTATCCACTGGATAGAGATTAATCCGATGGATAGCGCTATCCACCTTTTGAACTGGGGCCAGATGAGATTCGAATGTACGAGTTAAATTTGACGGAAGCACTCAGTAACAAAGCCGGTTTTCTGTAATCCATTACGCTGGCGAGCCTAACGTTTGTCTTTTTGTGGGGGTCTAAATTATCGTTTCTGACATTCATTTGGCTGTCTTTGATCGACTCTTTATGCATTCTAACACTTTGGCGTAAAAATGATTCCATCATTAGCTAGTATTAAGTTGAAATGTGGGTGTGGAAACTTTTGGCTATAAATGTCGTCAAACCTTTGGTCTTAAATCGTTTTATTCCGGTTTTCATAGATATTCTTACAGCTACAGGATTATGTTGCTTCAAGCAGCCTTTTTCATTGCACATTGTAAGTATCTTATCGTCGTTGTTGTTTTTGTTGTTAAGTAAAACATTTTCGAAACGACGCGGTCCTCGAATGAAATTGCGCTTCAGGCGTTTTGGGCGCGCAAGGGAAGACGTAAACGAAGTCCTTCCTCTTTCCTCACGGGCGGGTTCTTTTCGTGTTAGCGCACCCAATTTTCCCATTTTCAACAGACCATACAGCGGTACTGGCCCTTCTTTCTCTTGCCTTTTCCCTTCCTTTAATAAGCGCGGCATCCTTTAAGTTCTGCTTCACTGTAACCCTAATTGATTAAAGATGGAATGAGAACACGGCAGCTATTGTTATTTTCTTTTATTGACTAATCTTTTTTGTATTGTAATCGTTTTCATAAAAATCAAAGGAAAAAGGAAGTTATTAGTATTGACTATTCCCAAATACTACAGTTTTAGCACCGCAATAACAAATTGACAAATTAAATAGGCGTCACTTGATGCTCTTGAAAGCAAATAGTATAACCATCATTTTATTCTGTTTCAGTTGCTGCTTACAGAGCAGAAAGTAAGTTGAACACAATGCAATGTGTTTGTGACTTTAATTTCTAGCTAGCATATCCTGTATACTAAGCAGTTCACTTCTTACAGGTGTAAAAACGCAAGTGGTTACTGTGTGAAATTATAAAAAAAAGTTGAATGCTAAAGTATGACGACTGTTTGATTCATTACAATTTGGGCGATAATCAACAATTTAAGCGAACATCGTGGCCAATTCTCAGAATCTGAAAAATTATCTGGGAGCTCCATAAAGGGGCCAAGAGAACTGGGACTGGCCTGCGGGTTTTTTCCCTGGGAAAATGATATTTCAGACACTTAAGGTCTAGTGGGGGGGCGGGGGGGGGGGGGGCGGAGCTCGAGGAAGCCACAATTGTACTTTAAATATATCCAGACGAGGTTATACTAATTCCCAAAGTTAATTATTCGTCAGCAAATTTTTAAGAAAGCCAGCGAAGGATTTGTACGGTAAGTACATAAACTTTCATTTCTTTTAAAATTGTCACTTGTCACAAAAAGGACTTGTCACTTCTTGGGTATAAAATGAGCTTAAACATGGATTTTCTTTCTGGTTACACTTAGAAAGAAACATTTACATGTTTCTGTGACAAGAAAATAGGATGTAAAGGCCGCTCACTTTGCCTTTGAACTTTGTCGGCTACGTAGCTGCCAGTTTAGCTAAAGCTGAAGCATGTTAGAGCAAACTTTATTCACCACACAAACAAGATGCAAAATCGTTACACAAACAGAAGAAGATACCTCTCCTCTCCTTTCCTCCTCCCCAATTTTCTTGTGGCTTCCAAAGTCAGAGTGAATTACAAGAAATCTGAAAACTTGGATTTTTGCTGCTCTGTTTAGGTTTTTATCAGAAAGCAAACTTTGAGGCAAATGGGGTCACCATCTTATCATGGTGGGGCAGTTTGCGTGTCTCAATGATCCCTAGAGCTATGTCGGCTAGAGTCTTGTACTCCTGGTAGCGCCACCCATGCCGAAATGGTCGAAGGGTAGAGACCAGACAAAGAGTGACCCCCTGGTCCTCCGGGTTGGGCTAATGACCCTACCACATAAACACACTAACTGTTACAGAAACCAGAAGCGTTGAAAATGAGACAACACTGACTGGGGGTGTTGGTCAGACAGCGTGGAGGCCTTATGCGCCTACTGGCGCCATGAGATATGATGATGAAACTTTGAAGCAAAAGACACACGTACACCATCCCACGTGACGGCTCGGCCAGTACCTTACGCATGGGCGCAGCCATATCACCCAGGCAGTGGCAGCCATATACAGCTTTTTGACTTCAGTTATCAGGTCTTATCAGCTGATCAGACCCCTGTACGGACAAAGCTGTGTTCAGAGGCCCTTTACTACCGAGGCGAGTGCAAAGCACTTCTTTAAGCGCCAATTCCGCCATCACATATAGGAGCTGTTGGCTGGAAACCGCACGACATTTCTCCCGCGAAATGGGTTGGGAAAGCTAATTAGTATTTCTACCCATCTGTGTAAGCAACCTCGTTGCCAGACCTTTTTCCTTGTAAACTGGGATGCGCCGGAAGAGACCTGGGGATGAGGTTGGGTTTATAAGAATAAATATAAAAATATAAATGAAGAAGAAGACATAGGCATTTAAAGTTTTATTAACGAAATTGTAACTAAGGCATGACCTTTTGAATACGCATGGTATCTCTCAAAACTTCAAAACAACTCCAGACTCTCCATCTTTTAAAAACCCAAACTAAAATTGACAAATGATACCAATCGTCTAATTCTAGTTACATTGCATTGCAGATAGAAGCTGCGAGCAAGACTGGTCATATTATAATAGGAGCTGTTATTTCCGTGATCGGAACGTTAAAACATTTGCTGATGCCCAGGCCAACTGTAAACTGAAACAAGCAAATCTTGTAACTGTCAATGATATTTATGAGCAGAATTTTCTTAACACTTTCATGGGAAACTCTGGCGGTTGGAATGGTCTGAACAGTCTAAACGGCACAAACAACACATTTGGGTGGATCAGTGGAGACAAGGTTAACTTTACTCACTGGATGAAAGATCATCCGAAAACAAAATATCACTGTGTTCATATGTATCAAAGAATGAATTTCAAGTGGCAGACGAAGGCATGTTCAACTAAACACAAGTCGATTTGCGAAAAAGGTTTGTTGCGCCTTTTTTCTTGTTATAGGAATTATAGGATAATCAAGGAATCTGCATCTTCTACGAGATGCAGATATTTCTATTTGTGTTAGACTGTTCAAAGTCCCCTATTTTTTCGTGAGATCGTTGAGATATAGCGCGTTTTACCTTTAATGACGGCAATCTTGATTTTCAAATGTACCAAGGGGGCTGGCGTCGGGGATTATAGCTCTAGGGGGAGGGAGGTCGAGAAAAATAGAATAGTAAAAATAAAATCTATTTTTCTCGCTTTCTTCCAAACCGCCCCCGCCCCCTAAGTAGCTTTGACACTCATGCAAGATGGCAGCCCGTAACGCAAAGCGCTCGATCTCGACGATCTTACGGGAAAATAGAGGACTGTGAACAGTCTATATTTGTGTTAAATCGCCGCTCTATTGTACTTGGAAAATTGCCCTCAAAGACAAAGTAAGGCTAGCCCAATCGATTAGTAAACGCAAATTTCTCTCCGTAGTTAAGCCCCTCCGAATATAAGCCCCTCCAAAATTAAGCCCTTCAAAAAGGGCCTTTGAAAAGTATAAGCCCAGGGGCTTATTTTCGGAATTTTATGGTATGTGAGGATGTGAGGTGTTGTGTTACAATGATCGGTTCAAAGATTACAAAGGTTTGTATGGGATCGCGACTGATTTAATTTTTTTAAAAAAGAAGTAACATTAATTTTTGAATAAAAGTTAAATGACTGTCTTTCGATGTTGCATTCCTCTCTTTTATTTCCATTTTAGCCCCATTTCTGCCGATCCCGACGATTCACCGTCGACAGAGTTTCCACGGTAAATCGTCGAGATCCGCAGAAATGGGGTTAAAATGTAAATAAAAAACGAGGAATGTAACATCGAAAGAAGGTAAGTTCACTTTTAAACAAAAATTAACGTTCTTTCCTTGTTTTAAATTAAATCAGTCGCGATCCCGTAAAAGCCTTTGTCATCTTTGAACCGATCGTTGTAACACAACGCCTCACATATTTTTGCTATTCCATACAACCCTTCCGTTGAACGACCTTGTAACACAGCACCTCGCACATGTTGTTATTTTTATAAAATTGAGCTTGGGCCGCCTGTGCTATCTACTGATTACTCCACAAATTGTTGGTTTTCACATGACGTCACCAAAATGCAAACTAAGAAACTATCGATCCTACCGAGATTTTACTTTCACGATGCATTAGAGCAGTTGAAAACTAATTTTGATACAAATTTTCGCTTCAAAAGGATTCTTGGTTTTGTGATAGAGTACGCTTGAATTTCTAAGCTTTTGCGTGACGTGGCATTTACATGACGGCCAAGAGAGCTGTCATGTAGGTTAAGAAAATGACTTATTTTAGGAAATTTTGCTATCTAAACAGTTCATGTATTAGAAAAAGTATTACTTTAATGTTTATGAGTTTCTCGAAGAATAAATTCACGCTTTTGTAGCAAAACTCGGTGACAGATGTTTCTGTTGGTTTCCGTCCGCCATGTTGGAGCTCATCCGGATGAGTTCCAGCATGGCGTCTCCATACAAAGCTCTATAAATTTGGGTAAAACATTTCTTCGGATATCTCGCATACGAATTATTCCTTCGACCTAAATCTTGGCGAGGGTCTTTGTATATTTACCTCCTTTCATTTCCAAGATTCTGGACTTTATCTGTCGAATGGTTTTGATTTTTATTTTAATCTATTTTGAATGGCGTGACACTGAAAACCAGCAATAGCACCTCGCTAGGAATACCCATGACCTAGCAAAGCAACGATGATCTAATCTGGAGACCCATTCACATATTAAACAGGGCCAAAGCTTAGGTGAAACTTTATCAGATTTTATCAAGAGTAACTTAAAAGTTTTTTTTTCTTTTTTTTATTTCGGATACACAAACAATTACAATACATTACATTTACAATTCATTACAATAAATTCAAATTTTCACAAGAAAGGTTGAGCACCTAACCTCGTTTTGATACAGAGGCCCGGGGGAACTCGGAAATGGCCTATTAAGAGAAGGCTGCCTGCCTTATGGTCCTCCATCCCCCATCTGCTAGTTTGTCACTTGCACTTTAATTAACTGTATGGATCGTTTTCACTGTCACGCAACAAAAAAACAAATTCAGGGGCACCCAACGAGAATATAGTCCACAACCACTTAAACATAGCATTGTTGAACGTATTTTAGTATTTAAACGGTAGATATAGGCATATTTTTATCCCCTAAAAATTTTTCATCTGTTCGGATTTCCTAGCTGAAGGTCTAGTGATCCGAAAATTATAGGGATCAAAACTTACCTTTTCGAAAATTTCAGCCAGAAAAATGGCTCCCGAAAATTCTAGGGGACCTTTTTAGGGTAAAAATCCGTTAAAAATGGGCAATTAACCTTTTGTTAGATGTTCGAAAATCCTAGGAGAGGCAGGCAAGCAAGAAATTTTACAACAAATGTTCCGAAAATTCTAGATCTCAAATCGTCTTCCGAACAGATATTTTCCGAAAATTGTCGTTGGGTGTCCCTGATAAATTGGCAACCGTCCAGTGAAAGAAGGCAAGAAAATGCATGTTATAAAAGACTAATATGTAAACAATTTGTCCAGGTCTCAGGTCTTTGTGGCCCACAGCTTTT
>JBBMOI010000014.1:785000-795000 GCA_038088405.1 Porites divaricata | reverse complement strand
GAATTCTAATAGTTGTCACTACAGCTGCCCCCGCTCTGTATATTGTCGGTTAATAGAGCGTTTTCACATGACGTCACGGCGGCCATATTGGTGTTCCAAAACAATGAAACGGCGGCCATGTTGGTGTACCAAGAAAATCCTCTGGGAGTTTAACTCTTTTCTCATGTAAATGCTTTCTTTTGTTCCAATAGATTAGCATAGATGCTGGCCACGTGAGTGAAAACGCTCTATAGTATTCTTGCTCTCGTAGGGAGTAGCTCTTTGAAATATACCGATTCATATATTCCATACAATAGCACAGATGACCCAGGCTCTGTGATAGTACCACAGTACGGTTCCAGTAAAATTACAGTGTTCGTATGGGGTAAAAATACCATCCTAAAATTTCTAGGAAATACTAAATAAAGATCAATGAAACTTACTCTGCAGTTAGTTATTGCTGTTCTTATTGCTCCAACGAAGTTTCGTGATAATTTGCAGTATTGATTTGTTCAAATTCACTCTATATACAATAATAATATACAAGGTAGGAGACACGAGATACCATTTTCGCCGACATGCTCTCATTCAACACAACTTTTTCCATGAAATTCGAACTCCAACGGAAAATAAACATGCCAAGATCGTAGAAATAGGATAGCAGCAGATATAGAAACCAACGAAGCTTTCCCAGATGGAGAAACGAATCCCACAGACTTTGACAAACTCGAAGGATATAATCCAAACAGACCGAGAATATGTTCGCCGAAGCAGCCGGGCCAGAACAATGCGCGGCCACGAAAATGAGGCCTGGGCACTGTACAAAAAGAGCCATCCCGGTTTCCTGGGTTGACCTTTCTAGGGACCGATACATAGCTTTACCAAAGTTAGCCACCTCTGCTGGAAATACATTTGGTCGAGGGCCATTGTTCACTTGAGACAAACGCGACTCGCCCAAGCAAACTACATGTTCCAGTGCACGCTTCAAAATGAGAAAAAAGGAAACATGTAAAAGGATGTTTGCATTTTGCAATTTTTTTAACTCTCGGAAAATTCCAATTTTCAAAGCGCAAAAGCTTAATTGACCACGGCAACAGCGACAACATTAACAACAAACACCAATTTTAATTTATAGATTAGCAAAACATCAGCTTGGAATGTGTTAATTTGATTGTTAATTTAAAAAAGCGTGATGCACGTGCTTTTTTTCTCATTTTGACGCGTGCACTGAAACATGTAGTTTGCTTGGGCGAGTCGCGTTTGTCTCAAGTGAACAATAGCCCTCGACCAAATGTATTTCCAGCAGGAGTGGCTAACTTTGGTAAAGCCATGTATCGGTCCCTAGAAAGGTCAACCCAGGACACCCGGGATGGATTTTTTTTTGTACAATGCCCACGCCTTATTTTCGTGGCCGCGTGTTGATCTGGCCCGGCTACTTCGGCGAGCATATTCTCAGCTATTTTGGATTACATCCTTCGAGTTTGTCAAAGTCTGCGGGATTCGTTTTTCTATCTGGGAAAGCTTCATTGGTTTCTATATCTGCTGCTATCCTATTACTACGATCCTGGCATGTTTATTTTTTTGTTGGAGTTCGAATTTTGCGGAAAAAGTTGTGTTGAATGAGAGCATTGCGGCGAAAATGGCATCTCGTGTCTCCTACCTTGTATATTATTATTGAATATAGAGTGAATTTGAACGAATTACTGCGAATTATCACGAACCTTCGTTGGAGCAAAATACCTGCGGGGGCAATTATCCTCTTTAACGAGGTTCTTAATAGCAACAATAAGAAGGACCGCCATTTCAACTCGGTAGACTAGTTTGAGCGACAGAAAGGTTTTGACATATGCAGGTCACAGACAGTTTTTTCGTTCACAGCTACCTTTAAAAGACCTTGACTATTTGTCCATCACGGAAAAAAAAGAAAGAATATAATACAGAAATAAATGCGATGAAAAAATGATCATCTCATGTTAACTAAATATGCTTTTGTCAAGTGGTAACACTAAAATCATGTCAGCCAGCAATAGCATCGTAACTTCACAACCTACGAAAGGTAAGACATTGAAGTTCCTTTGCATTTACCGCGCATGTCAATTTTGACAGTTCAGGCTCAGGTCCCCCAATGAAAACCTCTCAAAAGTCGCGAAAACATTTCGGGTTCGAAAAGTTACATAATTGGTAGTTAATTCGTCAACAAATGTTTTTTCTCGATTCTTTACTTTTGTTGACTTAAAAATACAACTATTTCTTATCGACAAGACATGTCTGTCGGATACGCAAACTCAATTCTGACCTGCTCTTTGGGAGACTCGAACAAGGGCCTGGAAATTATGTCTTCAGATCTGGCATGTTAAACATTCCATCAGTCACGTCCTTTACAATCAACTTCCTATTTTGTCGCACCACACTTATCGCGATCTCCTGCAAAATCTCAGACGCCAGTGCTGTTAAGGATAGAAAAGGAATCGTAAAGACGCCATGAGAGAGGGGCTACAAGTAAGAAGGTGATTTAAAGAAAAGTTATTGAAGTTGTACAAATAACTGTTAAGTACATGAGCATCTCCACAGCGAGCCTTAAGTGGCAGGTATAGATGCAGGTAATAGGCCTAATGATCAGCTTACAAACTCAATAACAGACGCATTATCTATCGAAATAATTATTTTTTCAGCTCTTTCAGAGAAGAAGAATGTAATCGAAACCTCTTCGATCCTGAAAGTGACTTCATATCCTACCACATTGGTCTCCATGGCGATAACTTCGTCTCCGAGCACAGAATCGACGATTATTGTGACGCCATCTTACAAGGAGCCAGGAATGACACCTGTCCCTGCTTCTGCTCCCAGTCCAGTGACGGATGGTGAAACAGACGACAAAAAACAAATCAAACCCGCAAAAGGTGACTATTATGGTCTTTAAATACTTTCTTTTGGGGGGGGTGCGGGTTTGGAGTGGGGGGGAGCCCCTCCAGCAGTCAAACATTTTGAAATTTTTCCGGCAAAAAGCACATGACTCGAGCAATAGCACTTAAAATAAAACTCAAAAGGAAACAAACCCAAAAAGAGCAATAAACAATGACTACCGTTCCCAAATTGAATGCTCACACGCCAAATCAAGGAATGTGAGAACTCTTGACATACCCCATTTACACCAACTAAACATATCCAGTCCGAACAGACGAAACACTGGAACACAGGTTTTTACTTTTAATGAAATTCAACATGCTTGCAATTTGCACTAAACTGCAATCAACTTACGCTTATTCAGTGACCAGTTTTTATGAAGAGGACTATTTTAAACCGTGTTTAAGTAAACGTTTACAGTGCGCGATGCGATGAGACGTTAACAATGTTGAAAAGAAGCGATGCGAAGCGAAGCGATGATTAGGCAGTGTAAACGAAGAAAACGATGTACAAAGAGGTTTTGAAAACTAAGAAATAAATACAGCGAAAAGTATAGTTAGATTAACTAGAAACTACCTTAATACGATGCAAAAAGGCTTTATAAAACGTAACATATCATGCACAAAATGAAAAGACTTACTTCTGTGTCCGCTTTAGGGATTTCCCAGCGTTGACGTTGAGCCTTACTTTGATCTTAGCACGATGACACGTTGACTAGAACTGAAAAAGTTTCTTGAGCACGTTCGACAATGCTAACTAATACAAAGAATAATATATTTCTTTGTTTGTAAATCATACGTAAGCAAGTATATCCGCGGCGAAAACCACAAATACTATAAGATAATAACGCAAACGAAACTAAAATGGGTTCGAAAGAAAACACGAAAAAAACAGAAAATATTTAGCAGTAACACGGCTTTCGATTTTCCTGGTAATTGATTAACAGTCGACTTTCGATAACTCGAACCTTCAAGGGAAATCGAAAAAAGCTCGAGTTACCTGGAGCTGGAAGAAAATGGCCAGGAGAAAGGAAAAGAACAGTTTTTACTGCACAGTAAACATTTTAATCACATTTAATTGTAGAAGTGTCAAGTGAAAATTAAAAGATACTTATAGATTATAAATCAGAACGTGAAAACAAATGCAAAACATAGTCTAAATAGAGCATGTGTTATACTGTTTTGAGCTTTCACGTTAGATTTGTGACAAACAGCGTCAGCCTCCACTCAAACTATATGCCTGCAACACGTCAATGGAACGGAAAATTCAAAACTCAATGTTTCGGACGCCAGTGGGCTGCTTTTTTTACCGACCTTTTAAAGTTTTAAAGGCTCAAAACATGGTTCGAGCTATAAAGGGTAAAATTATATAGAAATGATCGGAGGGGAAACAAAAACTACTTCGAGTTTAGCTGGAGGTTCGAGTTATCGAGGGTTCCAGTTACCGAGGGTAAACTTACAGTAAATGTATGAAAATCGATGGAAATGTATGGAAATCGATTTTAATTTGGTTCGAGTTTGCGAGGTTCGAGTTATCTGGAGTCAACTGTAGTTTTAGCTAATTCTTGTCGTTTGAGCTCTGAGACTTCTCATAAAGAAACAAAAAAGTGCATGTAGTTGTCCTTTCACCGATCACTAGCGCTAAGCAATTGTTGGTTTCAAAAAGTGGCGCCGACACTTATTTCTGTATTATATACTTACTACTCTGAAATAAAACCGTGAGTGAATTCCACAAAAAAACATGAACGCTTGAACGCTGAGAACTTATCACAACTAACTCAACAGTCAGCCGATATTTCGGAACCAATTTTACAATTTTAACATCGTTTTAAACAAAATTTAACCTTTTCCGGTTTTCCCAGCGGCACTGTAAACATGTTTAAGCTATGGTATAAATGGGGTACATTTGTATTTTTGTAGCAGACATTCTCTATTTATATTTCAACAAAACGGCATAGTTTTTTATTTGTTAATTTAGCTCGAAGTTGACATAATCAGTTTCTTACTAGATCGAGTTGAATGTTGATAGTCATTAAAGAGTGTCAGAGATTAAAAAATAATTACTTTTGGAATTATAACTGTTTAATAGAAGTGAGTTTCAAAACTAAACCGTCCCCTCGCCCCCAACAAGATTAAAGGTGCCCGTAAGCTTGTGCAACTTACTTCATTGGTGACAGACACTTTTGCCATCAGCATTTCAGCAATTGAAATTTAACAATTAGTTCATGTGTCAGCGTGCGTATGTCGAGATACTGAGCACGCGGAAAGTTTGGAGAGCACAAAAGAGGTGTAAGTGCTCCTCGAGCAACTTTAGCCTTTGAATGCTCTCCAAACTTCCCGCGTACTCAATATCTTGACATGCGCATAGCTGAAACATGAACTAATTGTTTTATAACATTATCAAAGCGATACTGCAGCAGTTGACTTAAAATTTTATTGATTTATTTGTAGCGTGCGCTCAAAACAGTCCGTGACTGTGCTCACCTTGTGGGTGACTCTTCCTGAAATATTCTGCAATTTGTATAGAATTTAATGGAGCTAAAACCAATTGTGGAATTGCACACATTTTAGGCCTACTATTGATGAACAGTTACGACACGTAGATATATTTTGTAGCAACTTCTATAATTTGCAGTCTGCCCATTTTAAATCTCCACATGACTATATTTTTTTATACCTCACAGTGACCCTCACAGGCATGTTTTTGTCTTGAAACGGAGGGAAAGTTTACTCAACTCGCTTAAGATAACACTAAAAAAAAGGATTGTCAAATCCATATTGAGTTACCGGAAAACTATCGATTCACCGCAAAATTCTTTTTGAAAGAAACAATTTTGCAAAGAATGATCTACACACGCCATAGCCTGCACCGCTCGCGGAGATAACACAACAACACACACCTGTTTTCCCCACTACCGGTTGAAAAATTCAAAAGTTTTCTAAATTTACGTTATAAAACGCATGGTAAACGCTGCATCTTGTGCTATTGAGTTATGGATGCACTCGGGAGACGTCTCGGGAGGATTGCTAAGCTCACAAGAACTCGGGGTATAGTTTATTGACGTCATCAGCGTGCTTAATAGGAATTTCCTCAAAAGGAAAATCTATACCCGTTTGGGTTTATCTCTTTCTGCTTTTTTTCTTCACAGGTTTTAAAGTTATCAATGTTCTCATTCCATTGCTGGTCATTTTGCTCCTGTTTCTCCTGATTATTGTCTTAGTCATTTGGTTTAAGAAGTAAGTTTTTCAACCCATGATTCCACCTTATCCCCCGGTTATAGTATTTGAAGTGGTAGCAAAAGAATTAGCAGTGTCTGTACCCTGGGGTCTCATTCTCTATTGCTCTAGACACAAAATATGAGCACATTTGTAAATTACACGATCGATTAAATAGGCCCCATGTAACCAATAGACCTAAAAGTTGTTTCACGTCTACCTTGTTGACATTCAAAATCGACCTTTCAATAGTTTTGTAGGTAATATGATAAAGCCTTCAATTAACCGAAAACAAAATGGTGCACGTTATTGGCTATCCAGGATCGGGATAAACTAACACCAAAACCAGGACCCGTAACCTCCTAACCCTAACCCTAACGTTAAGCCTAACTCATGTGACTTTCAGGGGGTGAAAATGGCGGAAAATCGAAAAACTGTCGTGTCCTGCGTCGAGTCCTGGCTCGAGACCCTGGCTCCAGGATCCTCCCTTCTTTTCTTTAACTTTGATTTTATATCTCTTAGAGATATTTGGCGTCGAGCCAGAAAGCTACCTTGATTACTGATAAACAGACCCCTCAGTGATATAGCAACACCAATCGCATTAAAAAAACTAGTAGTTCCAAATCGTTTAATCAGCATGTAAACCTGGAGACAATCAAGTTGTTTACTTCATAGCTATTGGTCAATTTAGTCACTTTTTCTTTCTTCCATGCAGGAGAACAAACAAAAAGGAAAAACTGATCGATGACAATAAAAAGTAAGTAACTTAAAATTTAATTACCATCAGGGGCTTACCTAAATGTTATTCCCTCGGTAAAATAAAGATCAGATACAAGATACATTTCCTTTGTGGCTGGGCTGTGCCAAGAGGGTGTGCCAAGACCCTTAAGCTTCCGATAACTTTCAAATAACTTAACCTTTCAAGGAAAGTTTATCTCATTTGTAGAGGAGTATAACTTTAGAGTGAAATCTAGGATATTCAAACATTCAAGTATGGTAAAGTTTACCATATACCTGCCGTGTAAACTTATTATAGATATGTCAAGTTGCACCAATGCAAGAAAAACAGTTTCCTCTAATGATCAGTTCGAAAGAAGTGGAAAAAAGTTAGATTTCAGTATTTTATGCGCTGGCCACCTATATAATCAAAACCTTTTAGAGGCACACAAAACAGGCTCAAGGCATCAAAGGGGATTTTGGTCCTTAGCAAAAAGGGTATCTAAAATAAGAACAGGTAAGATAGGCTGATCTTGCCCGCTCGAGCCATTTGCCCGCAGGCATTTTTATCGACTTCATATTAGCCTGTAGCAGGCGTCCTCCAGATAGTACAGCGTGGCGGACAGATGGTGGGAGCGAGTTCAATTGTACACCGGGAAAACGGGCGGGGGGGGGGGGGGAAGCTCTCTCCTCTAGGTCTCCCCTGTGTTTTTTTTCCTTTGTGAATTCTTCTCCCGTGCTCTACTATCTGAACGCCTAGAACAGACTAACTTCTTGTTCAAATGAGAGTAAAGAATTCAAGAGTCAGAGTAAGAATTTTGATTTAAGAGAATAAGACTCTAATTTAAGTCTAAATGATATATTTCTAGGAGTGAAATAATCTGGCTGTGACGTGACACGAAAAAGCAGCCACGTTTGATGATGTAAGTATCCAGATGACTAGTTATAAGTAAATAAGCAAACAAGTAATTATAGTTTTGTGGTCATTTAAACTCGTCAACTTTGCACGAGCAGCACGAGGCCTCGTACCACAAATTTCAATGTCCACTTGTTTATTAGTCCAGGTAAGTGTTTTCACAAACGATATTAACAACCTTAGGAAAAAAGAAAGGGAACGAACTTAATTGGAGTGGCTCACGATTGTTCAGTGCAGCATTTTCAGCACTTTTCATTTTTGCTCGGCCGTTTCCATAGGAAAGGCGGAGCCAAAAAATGTGAACGGTCTTTTGTTATGGAAGAAATTTAATGGGTACAATTATGTACAATGACGTCTTGAAGAATCTACAGCCTAAAAAAATTTAAGAAACTAAAATGTGTATGACTGGAACTTCTCTGTTGAGTTTGTTCATTTGAAATTTTTACACGGATGCCCGAGCTCACACTGGACAGTGATATGCGTCTAGTCTAATATTGAGTACCAGGGTAATCAGAGCCTAATCCGCCTAAGGTTTTTTTTTTTTAAATTCCCAAACCCTTTGTCATTTCTCAGTTGCTTCACTGTTAAAACTGATCTGCAAATCGGTTGCACGATAAAATGCTAGTTTTCCTTAGTAAATCTTACATTAACATGCCTGGGCAAAGTTGTCTCGTGCAACAAGCAGTTTGGTGATGGGAAAATGTTCGCGAACTTTGAACTCTAAACCATTTTTTATCTATACAGACATGTCGGTAGACCTACACACTACAGATCTATTTTGTCTATACTTGTGAGGGAAGTTGATCTGCACCATTTTTAATATCATTAATAGTTTCTCTTGTTGTTGCAGTTCTGCGGAATGAAAGTTCCAAGGATCCAAGGCAAAAGTACTTGACAGGCTTTTCGTAGCATTTTCGTAGCCAATGTTAAGTTAAAACAGCTAGCAGATGCAGTGTGTTTATTAGGAGGAAAGTAGCTAGCAGACGCCTTGTGTTTATTAGGGGGGGAGAAGCTAGCAGACTCTGTGTGTTTACTAGGGGAAAGTAGCTAGCAGACGCTTTGTGTTTATGACGAGGAGTAGGAGGGGCATTTTTGCTTGTATCTTTTAGGTGTGGGGTCGGTATAATGTCACGCGAAATTCACTTTGTCTCTCGTCTTAGTGAACCCTTTTTTAACAATTCTGGCGACCTTTTTTCACGAAACAATGAAACTAAAGATACCAAAAAACATTTTTTTCCTTGAAACCTCGGTTTTATCTCCCAATTCTTTACAGTCTATTTTTTAAGGACACGGTTATATCGGATTGCTTACGAATTTGTCAATAACCCTGAGGCATAGGGTGGCTTTGGCGTTATAACACACTGAACCAAAATACCGATGTTTAACGATATATGTGGATGGTAATTATTTTTCAACAATCAGGCTTTTAAATAAGGGAAGTTAAGCATGTTTGTGAAACGAAGAATTTTTCAATAATTTGGACTCATGAAACCAAACATTACTGAGATGAAAAGGCTGACTGGACACCTCGGTTTTATAATATAAATAGAAAAAAATAATTTGCACATAAGACTAAAAATGAAAAGACGATAAAGAAGAAAAGCCTCCTCATATTGTCACTGTTTTTTTAACTCTAATTCATGAAACCTCCATTACTGCCTTCAAATTACTGATTAAACAGTGGGGATGGTTCTCTACTGAAACATCTTTAATTAATACAACTGACGCATTTCTAAAAGGAATTGATGATAAGAAGTTAACTGCCTGCGTACTTTTAGACATGAGCAAAGCCTTCGACAGCGTTAACCACCAAATATTGTTACATAAAATACAAAGTGTCGGTGTCTTGGCCAGCGCGCTAAAATGGTTTAAGCAAAATATAATTATACTGACTACTGCTCGAATGCTTGGACAAATATCACAAATAAGAATGTTAGCCGGAAAATTGCTTGCCGAATCGTCAGCGGTGCGAAAAAATATGATCAAGTAACACCCCTCTTAAAAAGCCTGTCTTGATTGCCTGTTAAGGACCACTCCATTATCACCAAGCTATTTTAATAGCTTGGCCTTAAAAGGGCTTCAAATGCAACCGGTCAAGCCCCTGAATATCTTACATCCCAATTTGTTAGCCGTGAGCAAGTTAGCAAACGAACAACTAGGAGTAGCCAAAAGCTAAACATTCCTCTGCTCTTTTCAGAACAGCCTCTGGTCAGAGCACTTTTTGTTAAAGGACAATTAAGCTTTGGAACAATTTAGAGCCTTCTCTTAA
>JBBMOI010000014.1:697500-782500 GCA_038088405.1 Porites divaricata | reverse complement strand
ATACTGGCAAACAACCAAAATGGCACATGCACCCGCGAAGTGTTCCTTTGCCGGAATAGGAAATATTGCTTGTGCTTCCTCGCGCGGTTAAGACAATTTTTTTCCTCTAAATAAGTGCGTTGTCCAAGTAAAGAACCCTCTAAGAAGCTGTAACCTTTCACCTACGAAGATCACCGAATATGACCTAATTCTGGCAAGGGCGAGAAAGTTTAATCGTTCGCATGAACAAGTAGAAAAGATGGTGGTTTGCCTTGTCTGTAAGCACAGTCTCGGTATAGTTGTACTGGCGGCCAGGTAAAACTGTTCGTATCCTTATCCTGGCCATGAAGGAAAAAAGACCGCCCCTCACTGTAAAAAAAACAATTAACTGGCAAATAGCGAATTCAAGAAATCCGCGAGATTTTTGTTACCCTTGTTCATGTGAAGTCACGTAAGTATCTTCAATTGTTCTGTTTTTACCCCTGTTCTTTTTTTATTAAAGAAGTCGTTGGGCATAAATAAATGGGGAAAAAGGATAAATTAAGTGTAAGGAAGATTCAAATTTTGCTTCGTTTTCTACATAAAGTACCCAGAGGAGTCGCGTGTCACCCGATGTTTACTACAAAGTGACTATTCTACAGGCTTTAAAACAATTTACCTGACATTCCTAAAATAAATATATACAAATAAAAGAAACCAAGTGAAGAAAGGTGTACAGAATAAAAAAAAAACAGACTGTTTCTAAGAAAATAGAATTATTTCATAAATGGAACTGGTTGATTTAAAAGCTTATTTGCATTTTTTCATGACTAAGGTTTATTTGTGCTGTAGTAATTCAATTGACATTCATTTAAATGCATTAAAAGCAAATGAAGAGCCTGACTATCTGCCAGGCTTAATGTTCTAACATGACATAACATAACATTTTATGTTATGTTAGAACATCTAAATTGTATTTTATTTCATTGCAATTGTGAAAATTCCGTTTTATTTGCTTTGTGTGAGAAATAGACATCTGCACTTATTTATTAACCACATCATAAACCCTCTTTATTTGAACCATGTGGTAGATTCTATTTCAGTTGTGTAGGAGCTGCTCGTAAGGTCTCTCCTAATTGGTCGCTGGAAACAATGACATGTCATTCTTCCCATTGTTTTAGTATTGTTTGGGGTTAGGGAAACGAACCATTGGTGACTAATCTTCCGAGCAGCTGCTACATGACCCTTCCATTTATCGTTGCTGTGAAAACGTGTTGTATTTGTTTATGCTCTCACCCTTACAAAGAAGATTATTAAGTACCAAGAATAAGTCATAAAGGGTGTCAAGGGCATTTACCCAGCCCTCTTGCAAAATTTTCCAGTGTTCGAACATTGAAGATTTCTGAGTTGTATCATCGAATGAACTTCATGCGAGAATAGCCAGGCCACTAAGCAAGTTTAAGATTTTTGCATGACGTGAAAAAAAAAAATGTTTGCCTAATCACCTACTTGCTTTTTGAAGGCAACCTCATGTGAGAGGCTTAATGTTTCAATTCAGTTTGTTGAAATGTTTTCCACAGCAAAGAAAGTTTGCTAAAAACCCACGGTATATAAGAGCTGAGACATGAGCGGGAGTAAGGGCGCAGCGGCACGAGGGAAAGAGGGCGTTCCCTATCACATGCTAGAGCTTGTTTACAGTCATCCCCGTTAACTTTGTGAGCCTGAATTAATCTCCACAGCGATTTGTTCTAAACTCCAGAAAAGTCATTCTCAGGCTATTCAAAAACATTCACATTTCTTGGAGTGCAAAGAATTAACAACTTACTGGTCATATTATTATTAGGCCAAGAAGGTTCGTTTCTCACTGATCCCGAAAATCACGCACTTAGAAAGGAAAAGACGAGGAAAAATAGCGAGAGCGAGGAAAATAATATAAGTTTAAAACGACATATTGACACTTCACATCTGCACTGTTCAGCCGTTCTTTAATGAGAAGTAAAATATTTAAATTGAGACATCTTTCAACAGCAGCGACAGTTTGGATAGGGAATTCCCCTAGTGCCTACAGCGGGCTAAGGAGACTTCTGAGACTTCCTGCTTAATATTTGATGATTAAAAAAAAGAGATACAAAAAATATTGTAAATGCGAAATGATTTTCCACAAATAGCGAAAAGAAAAGGGTTGCGAATTCCGGATTCCGGATTTCGGATTCCGGATTCCTTACGTTCCCAAACACAGCAAAAACATGGCGGACAGCAATTACAAAGCTCACGTTCACCGCCTTCTCCCCCTTCTTCGTTGGGTTAGAACCATAGCCACATGAAAAACAGTGATTTAAAGTATGCAGTCGTTAGGAATGGACAATTTTCGAGTGGCTATAACCGATTTCTCGCTTTCTATTCTGACAATCCTTCTGAACTTCGCGATGGCAAAACGTCCGCGAAATGGCCAAGTAAGGCAAGTTTCGTCACTCACCCCTCGACCGAAACTGAATGGCCGCCAAAACTTTTAACACGATTCAGTAGCTGAAGGATTGAACTACACAGTGATATGCAGGAGAGCCAGTAAGTGTGAGCCACTTTTGAGATTTAATCCACTGAATTTGGCCAAAATCGCATGTTTCGCTAAATGGGTCAAAGTGGCTAAGTGTGTTTCCTCAGATTTTCTAAACGAAAAGGTGTCGATGATTGTGACCTGTATTATTTTAAAGATAAAGGCTCAATTAAAGGAACTAGTAAATTTGAAGCTTTGGGTCGCACTCTTTTATCCGGAACAATCGGTTGAATTTTGACAAAATTTGCATATTTCACAAGCATCTCAGGTTCTCATGTGGTGCCGAAAGAAAATTCGTCAAAAAAATTTTACAGAAGCGAATTTCTCCAATCTAGTGTCATATTTGTTATATACTTATTAAAAGAAGTCTACAGAAAAATTATGAGCGAAATCTATTTTGTGGGCAAAACTCGATATGAGGATCTTACAGAGACTGGCTCTTAATTAGTGAAATGTAATGCTTGTAAATAATAATTGTTCTTGAAAAGCCCTTTTGGGGAGGAAACAATAAAGTATATATGCATGTATGTGGATCCGGGGCAAGGAACTGGCGAATTCGGACTCATAAATGTGCCTATTTTATAATGCACGAAAAATTAGATTTACAAAATTTGCTCATGGTAAGCATGACGCAAAAAAGTGCAAACCACGAGGAAATCAAAGGTAAAGATGGTAAATACCATGTTTGTAACTCAGTTTACATAGGGTTGTAAATTAGGGGGCAAAAGCGATAGTTACCCACTTTGCCCTTCATTTGATAGTAGTTTGCACCTTTTTGCACCATATTTGCCATGAGCAAATTTGTGTAAATCTTATTTTTCGTGCTGAGCTATCACTGGCTCATAGATAATTCTTTGGAATTGACCAAGTGCTGCACTCTAAACAGGTTTTCTTATCCCAGAAAGAGGAAAAGTCGCCATCAACATTCACCTTTAATTAAAGCCTTTTCAAATTTGCCTCTGATGCGTTTTCCTAAAATATATGTATAACTTTGAGAGTTGAGGGATGGCAATTATTACCAGGACAAGAGTTCTCTTGTGACACTAAAGTTATGTTCATACTACACCGCCACAAAAACAAAAACAGACTGATAGCCGCCGGGCTTCTGTTCACACATTTCACACATAAGAACGGTGATTTCGACGCGATTTCTGAAACGGGGCGAACCTACCCTTCGCCGATCTCTAAAGTGGAGAGTGGATAAATTTTCGTGTCGACACAAAAAGCTATCCGGTATAGTGTGTCTAAAGGTGCTTAGCATTTGTCAGAACTGGCCTGCTGCCAGAAAAGTTCGGTTGTAAGGGAAAATTCCACTATCAATCAGGATTTTACAGCCAGACCAGCCTCTTCGCTAAAATTAATAGTATGTATGCATGCCAGTATATTAAAGGGTTTTAGCAAAACTTTTGGGAAGCGCCCTAAGTTTGAAGCCTTTTGTTATAAATTGCTGGATCTGTCTCTGCTCTGAGAACGTTTTAGGAAACTACTGAACAAACATGGTCTGTTAGAACGTATTGCATTTTACCTGTAAACTCAAACAAAACTGGAAAAAGTGTTGGTTTTACTTAAAGTTATTATAAATCAACAAGGGTGTTATTCGGCATAGATGCCGCTGGAAAGTGTGATCACTATGAAGTTATCCTATCCGGTAGTGATGCTCCTTTACAGTACAAATTTCCAGACCTTTCCAGCCTCAAACATCATCATAGTCGTCACCTAATCAACATCATAATCATCATCACTGCAATTCTGAGGTTGGCATCACGGAAAACCAAAGAGTTGAAAGAAAAAAAAAACAGTTTAACGATAATAAAACAAGTATAAAAATAGCAAAAAACCAGAAAGAGAAAAATCAAATTTTATTTACATTTTACAAGCCGCAAAGTACATCCTTCAACTACATACTCCAATACCGACTCCAATTCGAATAAAAAAGACCAGTATATCCCCAGATTTGCACTATACACTGTACAGAAAACATATAATTATAAAAAGTAGGTTGAGTTTGATCGTCCGGGTGAATTTAGTCCTGAATACGACTGTTGTTGTTGTTGACAGTGACTGACGTTTCGACAACCTGTGCGGTAGTCATCTTCAGAGTCGAAGTGAGTTGTATCACGTCAGTTGATGGTGTTATACTCTGGTTATTGATCTGATTGGTTAATTAAGTCACGATGTTATTGGTCGTCAGTCAGTTAAGCCGTGATGTTATTGGCTATGAAGACTCGTAATCAGTAATTGGTGCGTTTCGATCCATCTATTGTCACAGTTAAACAATCGTCTATTGTTAGTCAAATTTTCAGTTCTCCAGTCGTTCTCTCGTAGTTAGTAGGGACCTTAAGCAAGGACGACGACGACGGAAGTGAAAACGTTGTTAAAAAAATGAATTTGCGTTCTTTCAAACTTAATCGCGTCTATTTGGACCCGCTCAATATGTCAAATGCAGGCGACGTTTCCTGAAGTTGAATTCTTAAGGATTTTATTCAGGTTCAAAAAGAGGAAGGAAAATTCGTCGTCGTATGTTCACGTCCTCCATAAAACGGCAAATTAGGAGGTCTCACGTCGAAGTCGTGCAGTGGACGTCAAAGAAATGTACTAAAAAGCGTGATGCACGTGCAGAGCTGTTGTTTTGATCATTAAACCTATTGTTTTTTTGAAGTCGTCGTTGTGGTCGTCGTCGTAGTTGCTTAAGCTCGCTTGATCTCGTCAATAAGTCGTTTGTACGGTTCTGATAACTGTTGGCTACGATTCAGTGGCGTTTGTTCTTAGTAAACCAGCTTTCTAAAGTAAGACGTTGATAGTAGTCTGCAGAATACGTTATACATGTAGCAGAGTCCCAGTCAATTTGATATTTCGTCTGTAAATGATGCTCAGCAATGTGATTGTTGACGTCAACATTCCTCGTCGTTCGTTTGTGTTCGGTCAGTCGCGTGCTAAGGTTTCTGCCGGTGAATTACATTGGTGAAACGTATTCTAAAGACTACACTCAACGTCTTACTTTAGAAAGCTGGTTTACTAACTTAGAACAAACGCCACTGAATCGTAGCCAACAGTTACCAGCGCCGTACAAACGACTTATTGACTGGAGAACTGACAACTTGACTAACAATAGACGATTGTTTAACTGTGAAAATAGACGGATCGAAACGCACCAATTACTGATTACGAGTCTTCATAGCCAATAACATCACGGCTTAATTGACAGACGACCAATAACATCGTGACTTAATTGACCAATCAGATCAATAACCAGAGTACAATACCATCAACTGACGTGATACAACTCACTTTGACTCTGAAGATGACTACCGCACAGGTTGTAGAAACGTCAGTCACTGTCAACAACAACAGTCGTATTCAGGACTACATTCACCCGGACGATCAAACTCAACCTACTTTTGAAATGACTCCTGGGTTCAAACCTTTCACAGTTTTACATATAATCATGTAACAAAAAAATATGGTGAACTCGTGATTTCTTTCAGCAGCGCGTTAACGACAGGTTCGCCACCAAAAATCGAGGGTGACTCGGAGGTTTCTAAAACTGAGCTTTATTCCACGTCAAATGCCATGCACGGTGTAGTTAACTTAACAGTGCGCATCACAAAACAAACAAAAAATTACTTGTGTTGGTGTGCAGAATGAAATTTGGGGACTCTTTCCACGTGTTTCGGACTAAGGAGAGCTTTCAATTCTTGCTTCATTTTACTTGTTTAGATGACCAATATACCAATAATAAAATCTTTCAATTCCTTCTGCCATGAGGAAAATGCCCCGACTTAAAACCAAGCAACAATCTCAACAAATTATCCAACGTTTTAATTAGACGACCGATAGAAAAGTCCGGATGTGCCCATTAGTTTGTGCTTGGATGACATCACATAAACAAATTCAGTTATCACTCAGTCCCAGTACTTTATGAGTCCATCCCAGCCACAGGTTACCACCTTGGATGTCTCGTGAGGATGCCACAGACAGGCGATGCATACTGCGTCATGCGCTTTGAACTTACTATTCAAGAAAATCGACAAATATTGCGTTAGTAAGCAGAGCAGAAGTAAGGTGCAGACGACTGTAAAAGTCGGAATATAATCCCCCCACTGACATCTGCCCGCAAAACATGGTCCGCCTTACCAAGACAAAGCATTATCTACCAATGTTATGCATAAGATAAAACTGGTTAACCTGTTTTGGTCCAAAAACTTACAACGGTAATTTCACCCACCCCAACCCCCCTGGACACCAGTTTTCTGTGACCACCATAAAGAAGTCTACCAATCTTCTTCGCGAGTAGGACTCAGAATAAACTTGTATGAATCACTCGGCCACAAATAATATCTTTGTATGAAAGACAGAACAAATAACAACAGTCGAAAACCATTTCAAAAAGATTGTACTTTACTAGCTGTCTGGTTGAACCACCGGTGACCCAAGCTCAAAATATGACCATCAGCACTGTTGCTTAACGTTCGAAATATAAGGATTTGTATGTTGCTCTTTCCACCATACAAATCCTTATATTTTGAACGTTAAGCAACAGTGCTGATGGTGATATTTCGAGCTTGGGTCACCTCTGGTTGAAAAGCAAAAACTCTCTCTAGTTATTTGTCAGTAATGTTATACGTTATACCTGTAGAGCTTTGTAGATTTCCAGTCCCAGATACAAAGTTTCCCATCTGCGTCGCCAGAAATTAGGTAACTATAGCAAAGAATATACAAATAAAAACTTTAAGCTTAGGATAATCGCGTTGTTCACGCGTTCGTCAGAACGCATCCTAATTTGGTGTTCCTGTGGCACTTAGGCAGAAATTTTCGAGCTATCATGGGCGACTACAAATTAGTCGCGCATATTAATTTTATCAGGGCACCTTGGCCGGGAAACTGGACTCCTTTCGACTCGATTTCGTTTCCATAATTTTTCCGTAAGTGACGAACGCGGATCCGTAGTCAATGATTACCTCTACTTAGTATTTATTAGTTTTGAATTATTAACTTTTTTAACTTTTTGAGGATGATTTTGAAATTTCTCAAGTTTCAAAAGTTATCGCACAACTTGTTAAGCATCCCTACGACAACGAAGTAAAGCTAGCAAACGAAAATTATGTCATTTCTTGATGCATACAAATTCTTTAATAAAAAAACTAAGATAGAACGCGCACTTTGATTGGCCAAGAGGCATGTTTGCGAGGGAGTATTTAAACACAGTTGACATTTATGCACATTCTCTTTAAATTCTCCCAACACCCTGTAGTATTTATACCAGGCTATGTAAACACGGAAAACGTTTTCTATTGCTTAAATGTAAAACTGCGACAGGCAATAAACAAAGTGTTGAAAAAATAGGATTCTTGCCTTCCATCTGGAGAGAAACTCAACTGACAAGCATAACCGGCTACCTGTAAAACAAAAGGATCATTAAAACGCTGGGAGGGATGGTTTGAAGAGTTTGTATAAGTGTGACAACGTTACACTACGCCTGCGAGATACTCATCCAAAGATAACTGAAACAAGAGAACAAATTTTGTAAAATGCTGAAAAACAACTAGTACCGTGTGAAAATCAGACCGCTGAAGAATTTCGCTTTGAATGGTGACATCATAGGATTTTGCTCACGGATTCAAAAGTTAGAACTGTAAAAAAATTCTACATTTGTCTCTGTGACTGAGAGTTACAGCTCCTACTTTACTGCAAGACTTAGATATTCTAAGTAATTGTTTAAATCAAACTTTACAACTGATCAGGACAGCAAAAACTGTTAAAACATGTCTTTAAAAATCTGAGTAAGTGCTTATGTTTGATTGTTTGTTTTTCAACTTTCAAAAAAAATTTAAAGAAACCTGTCAATCGAAGACGCAGTCTAACGTATACTTTTGGAGAGTTGAAAGCAAAATCATGGTAAACGGAATGACGACTCACCATATGGCCTTTAAACGTTTTCTTTCTATTCTGACGGAAGCGATTCAGAACTCCGAATATCATGATTTGATTGTCCATCGACTGGCAGGCCATCCATTTATCTGAAAAAAAAAAAAACACACACACACACACAACAACAACAACAACAAGCTTTATTTACATTTCGCTTTAGAATAATTATAGTTACATAAAGTAGTTTTAGTCTAACGGTCAGTTACATGCAATATCATATTAGTAAAACTAAAAACACATTACAGGCAAGGAAATGCATAGCATCTATATATTAAATAAACCGTTAGGTTTCCGAGTTAGATACCAGTCTTGCATTGTTACAATTTAATGTGTAGACATCAATAAAAAAAGGGAAAACAACAACAACAACACCGCTGGTTAAAATGTGTTTTACATCTACCAGAGATATTAAGTAACGATCCAGGTAAGAAGGGAAGCAATTTCTTTTGTTGTGGTGCAATACGCTTTCCTCACATAGAAATGTTTTCATTTTTACGCAGAGAATGCATAAACCTACAAAAAGCAGTTTACGAAAGAAAATGTATTTAAACTCCACCTTTAAAGAGTGTATTTTTGTGTTAAAACATTTCGACCAATCACAAGAGTTGCAAACAATAGCCAAGAAATGTTTACAATTTTACATGATCCGCACATACGATTTCTGTGTTACTTAGACTAAGACGAGATTTTGTTATAAGGAAGTTGATAGAAAAAAAAGGGATTAATATACATGCTGCTTTGCCAAGATTTCGTAAAATTTGATGTTTAAACCAATCAGAACCATAGTAGAGACAATAGTAAAGTTAGCAACTTTCTGCATTCCGACATGTTCACTGCGTTTTGGTCCTTTCCTTCTTATCCGGACCATTACTTAATTACCTACCTATCGATCGAAGAAATATCTCTAGTACAAAACAAAACAAAACAAACGTGAATTATAGACATGAAGTGAGCTGGACCGGCTTACTGTTTGGATGAAGAGCTACGGCAGGCATAGAGTGCATGCTGGGTTCAGCGATGTATTTAAAATCCACAGGAATATCCCTAGAATATAAGGCAAACGAATGTTATAACTACATCAAAAATGCAACATATGAAAAAAATATTCAGTTAATAAAAGCGACAGCAACCTTTATTGGCAAGGCTACAATAAAATACATATTTACATTGCGAAAGCTATTTTGTAGGTTCTATTTAAAAGACAACGTCTCTAATACAATTGGTATTCTACAGGCAAAAAAATCTTTGTGGTTATTGATATAGAAGTAAAACATCAGGCGATGTTGAAAATTTTATATTAAACGCCGTAAAAATGGGAGTTCCTCAATTAGTGGTGCACCCTCTACTACGAAAAATCCTGAAACCGCCCCTGAGTTATGAAAGAGAAACTACTCACAAGACTAATTCGCCGATGATAAACTATTGCGGCGCTATTGTATTGATAAATAAAGTTGTTGTAATTATTGTTCTTGTGTAATCGCAGATCTGACAAAGTTGATATTTATGTCACTTAATAGCCGATTATTTCGGTAAACGGAGTTTAACCAGTGATTAACAATATCGCACGTAGCGTAAGCTCGAAAGGCACTTGTGATGTCTCCTTAAAATTACTCACTAAGAAAGAGATCTGGAGGTCCAATGATTTCTTAAACCGCGGCGTATTTAAATTAAACTTGGTTCAAATCTCAACTATTACAAAAAAAGACGTTTTTTTTCTAATTAGCTTACCATTCCCACACGCGAATGCTCTTGTCATCTGATGTGGTGACGAATCTTCTGTTTTGATCTACAAAAGTAATCGTGTTCACTGCACCAAGATGCCTGAAACATCAGAAGTATTAAATTTACAAAAGATATAGTTGAATTTGCAAAATCATGAAATAATCTAATTAAGCACGTTGTGAAATATGGCCTGACCTGTCATATTCTTGAACTATTTCGTTTGCTCGTGTATCCCACTAAAATGAAAGACAATTAAAATAGTGAAAACTTGACACCCGCTAAAACTCGAAACTCAAGAAACCTAGGGAATGATTAAATACAAGCAACCAGGAATTCGCAAAATAACACTTAGGAGCAAAATGCACTACGTTGAAGGTTAAAAAGACTCGAAAATGTTTTTAAAAAAATCTACATGCAGCCTTGAAGCTAAAACGAGAGTTCCGCCCGGCAACGTACCGTTAATATTTTCTTGTCCGATGTACCGCAGACAAACAAATGCTGCTTGTCCTACAAGATGATAAAGTTCGCGCGGTAAATAAGTGTTAAATACCGAAGGGTGTAGCAAGAGACAAAGATAGTAAAGCGTTGAACTTAATCAGGAGAGCTACAATCTTGGGCAAAAAATAGAAAAATGGATGTTGCTGTGTCTAGTTTCAAGTTTCCGCTTCCCCCAAAAAATTAATGTTGAAGGCCAGCTCGATCCTTTTTTGACCTCGACTGAACAACATGACCATGGTGGGATGAAGCAAGGGGGCACAGAGCTACCAAATCCGTGGCTAGGTGTCCTGTGTGTAAGAAAGTGCAACATTCTTAACACAAACTTTTCGTCCAAGATTCTAGCTGGGAAGGTGTGAACGACAAAAAAAAACATTGTGTTCGTCCAATTGTAATCTACGATATCTATCAGCTTTGCCAGCAGAGTAATTACTTTTGTAAAACACATGAGATTCACACAAGATACATAAAGTTGAGCAAATCCAGATGACGCCGGACCACAGGTCAACCACCTCACAGGCTGGCAGCTCGCACCGTAAAACTTAGTAACACTACGACCCCTGCCTAACCTGACAAGCATTATATCACTGGTATTCAATATGTACCAACGACAAGAAGACACACCCTGATTTAAACCCTAAAGCCTAGGCTCTAACGCCTCAGCCAATCAAACGGAAAACCAGCAAGTCACGTGACTTTTACAACGCTTAGCACCCGTTGCCGGAAATAACACAGTAAAAAATTGGAAATAAAAGATGCAGACCAAAAGGTACTTTGAACTGATTCATAGGTCTGGAAAGCAATATTTGTGTCGGCAAAGCTAAACCAGGAAACATTTGTGTCAGCATCATTGTTTCCTTCATGCGGTTCAACGCCCCAGGCCCTACCCATGATGTAAATGCATAACTTCTGGTCGCTAGCTACAATGTAGCTGTAGCGATTATCATCCTTTATGACTTAAGCTTGAATTCCAGAATAAAAGAAAAGAGAGAGGATTACAGAACATCACCTCATCTGGATTGAACTTGACACAATACGGGATCTTACGATTGGTAAAACGTCCTATGCATTCTCCTGCAAAAATAATACCATCACAAAATCAGTCCATCTGCTTTACACAATTTTAAAATACATCACCTTTTCCAATAGTAGAGTCAATTGCAACAATATTGAACATTATGCATCACTTGCTAAAAACTAAAACGCAGCATTAAAGAAACACATTGAGACAAATGAGAAGTTAGAATTTCCCAACCTGTTTCTGTGTCCCACAGTTTAACATATCTGTCATAAGCAGCGCTTAGAAACTGAGTTCCTGTGTTGTTAAACGAGATGTCACGAACAGCTTTACTGTGACCTGTAATTGTCGCACAACAAACGATTTTTAGTTATATCAAACAGAGGATGTGACTCACTGATCTGATCAATGTTGGGTGAGTGTTTTAGTGAACAACTGTTGCTATTATCAACATTTCATTTAGCGCAAGTTGCTAGAAAAGTCTTCCTTGATCATCTTTCATTTTTTAAGAATAAGACATGTATGGGCGATGGTGAAGAAATTGAGGAAAAATAAAGGCGACAGCAGTGAAAACGTAACTTAAAGATCAGAGTGAACTCGTGTTCTTTAATTTTGTGGCCATTACTTCAACTTACTCAGTATTTTAGTCAAATAACGTCAAATTTTCCTAGAGATGAATTCTTAGCGACCTTGCACAAGTTCATAATTCGTTATAATGTACTAACGTCCTCCCGAAAAAGTGGCCGCAATGGAAAGCCTCACGCTATAGTGAGGGGAAAGGGTGCAACAAATCGAGCCATGTTCGTGGAAAGTTGTTGTTTTGCTTAACCTCTCGCTCTAATTCGCGGTCGCACGGCTCACGTTGATGCTAAAACACCCTAAAAAACAAAGGCTGCTCTGTTTAGATAAAATGAGATCTCATGTGACTCAAGCTTAATGTGGCTTAATGTACTGTTACTGACAGACACTAGTGATCCATGGAAGAGGATGACGCCTCCCCTGCAGGTACAACATCTTCTGTGCAGTTATGTTTAGTGACATTGCATAAACTTAACCTCGTTCCCCGGTTCTCTTTCGCTCTGTAGGGACGGGTAGGAGAAAACAGTGGGAAGGAGGTCGGTATAAACTTACCTATGAAGGTTCTTAAGCACCGTCTTTTGCCGTAAACTTCCCAAAGCTGAAATAAAATCATAAATCAAATTACCATTATGTAACCTTCAAATGTGCAGTAATTTTTTGGACCCTTGTCTTCTTGTTCTCATGCACCAGGTAGAAAGAATATTTACCTTGATCTTACAATCCATGCTACAGGACAAGAGAAGATGAGCTGACTTGGGGAAGAACTTAATTGATGAAACACCCTTAGTGTGACCAGTCCTGCAGATAAACAAAAAAGATCATAAACTGACTAAATAAACTCAGCGTGCAAAGCAAGTAGTGTCCGATAGCCCGACGCTAGTGGATTTTGCTATCGGACTAGTGATTTCTGAATTCTTAACTTAACAGAAAAAGTGTAACCAAAGCTCATCAAAATTTTTACAGGCTAGTAAGGGCTAACTACAGCTTGCCCGAATGGCAAGCTGAAAAACTGACTTTCCTTGCACCTTGAAACTACTTGTAAATCGTTTAATTTTGTTTAAGTCAATGATAATAATTTATGAATGGTTATGAAAGAAATTAGCCGGAGGATTGGAGCCAATCAGAAACAGCGAAATACTTTGAATGAATAATAACTATAATAATCATGTTCTTTTGATAACAAGGGAAATAATAGGAAGGTGCTTTAACTGACCATGTGTGAATGTGTTTCTTTGGTAAATAACATCTTTCAGGCGGCTCATCAGTATCAAGTCTAACATCGATATCTTGAGGAATATGAAGATATGATCGACCTTGATAATCCACAGAGTCTTGAACTAAAACCAAAAAACAAACACTATTAATACAGTCACCTGCCTTTATAGCGGACACTGTAGGACCCTGTAGGGCTCTTGAGTTAGTGTTGACATTAGCGAGAGTCCATAATAGCAGGAGTTTAATTCAGTCAAACATCTGTCATCTGTAATTTGTTTTTGCCTGCCTGGCATTTAGCTGCTCAGGTCTGTTTTATTGAGGTGTCTGTCATAGCGGGGTGTCCGCCGGCAAGGAAGAGTTGACTGTACTTGTACATCAAGATGTGATTTTGATGACATGTAAGGTCCACCAAAGGCAAACACAGCCAAAACAGACTACTAAAACACCACAAAGATAAAACCAACAAAATACTGGTAATAAGCCAAGCATTTACATTGATGAAGCGACAGCTTCAGTGAAACCCCTAAGACAGAAAGTACAATGAAAACAGAGTCATTACAAAGGAAGAAATGTACCGGTATGTTACATCAAGTTTGTTACATTCATTTGGATTTCACTACACATGAACTTATGGTGGCAGGGCAGTTAGTATGAGTTTACTTCCTGATTACTTCTTTTAGGGGAAGTGGGCAGTGGCACACAAGCCAGTATGTGTCTTACTGTCTTAAAGCAATACTGCATGATGAATTGAGCAGGAAAAAAAAAACAAAACTAAACAGAAATACAAACCTGTAAAGTTTGTAGATCAAAATAATGTTCTCTTTTGGACATGTATTATCATTGAGATATCAAAGCTGTCTTACCATGTAAAGTTGTTTTTTCCTCCACACTCTTATCTTCTTCTTTCTTGCTTCTCTTCTGTTTTGTCATCTCAAACTCTTCTAGTTTGGCAGCTTGTTCCTTTTAAAACAAAAAGAAAAAAGCGTCACATGTAATTAAAAGAAGTTTTCCCTCACTTATCAAGCTGAGGACTATGAAATAAAATTACTTAAGCTTATAGTAAATTTTAGTTTTTAAGGCTACTTACTTCTGAGGGTTTAGCAACTTTAGACTCGTCAACATAGGTTGCCCATGGTCCTAAAAACGACAAAAAAATAAACAGCACCATCACTGCAGTCTGCACGCTGCATTTGCCAAATGTAAGTAAGAGTAAAGCACCTCAGACAGCGGTGTGCGACAAACGCAGACTGCAGACTTGCAGACTTGCGGACTTGCAGACACATTCGGAACTCACAAGAAGGGAGGCTAATTGCCCCCACAGGGATTTCGCCCAGAAGGCGAAATCCTGAGGAGGCACTCTAGTAACTCGAGCGTATATTAAGGAAAGTACTTACAGTCAGTATGCCAGAAAAATCTTGATTTGCTTGAACAGGGGCTGCGAGGAATCGGTAGGTAATGACAACGTTTCTATTGTTTGCGCCCGCAAGTACAAAATGGTTAGGATGACGTAAAGACAGAAAGCTTAGGTAGATTTTGTGACATTTATTGTGCAGCCATACTCCGATAGTCTTTTGCATTACATGTTGCCATGGAGGATTCAATTCCAATAAAAGCCACTATATATTCAACACCCACATGATGATAATACATGTATCTGTTGTAGTTCAATTTCTTTTTGCTTTGAATTTTTTTAAACTGGTTTAAATTTTACCTTTATACCCTTCTATATCTCCTGGATCACCTGGCTTTTCTCTTTTTCTCTTGTCACCTGCACGTGCTTCTGCTACTTCAAATATTGTCACACCTTTAAAATTACAAATTACACTCTGTATTAATGTCAATAGTTACTTTCTCCTTACAACAATCCATAAATACAATGAAGATGGATAAGATGCCAACCCAAGAATAACCATTCACTAAACAATTTGCATTGTTACAAAAAACCTCGGACAAAACTGTGAAGACAGTTCCATCTACATGTATTCTCTATCTTTTGCGCCATACAGTAAAAACCCGCATATAACAACCTAGCTTTTTCCAACTTAACCTAAATAGGTTCTTATAGAAATGCTATTTATTGTTGGTTTAGGCTACTTAGGTTCTTAAATAGGTTCTTAATTTGATAGGCGCACTAGCGATCAGCACAGATAACTGAAAGGGCCAATCTGTATCTTACTTTTATTAGCTTTTGTAGAAACTAGATGTAGACATTGTCATGTGTGGTTTTTTGAAAACAAAAAAAAAACAGGATTGGGGAAAGCAGTGAAAAAATGGTGCACAGGATGCTGGATTTTCATGAAAAAGCCAGGAGAAGGAATGCAGGATCAGACCCCCCTGTTAATAAGCACCAGTGGTGAAACTGTACAGTTGTACTGTTGGCCAGCCAGGAATAACTCTGCAGTCAGCTATAGTTTTACCATCCTCTCCAGGGTGGATTAGCAATACTTCTAACTGTTTCATGCTACGGATAAATCAGGTTAACCTCCGAGAACATTGGGGCTACTGATTAATGTGCAATGGTTAAACTGGAAATTATTGAACTGTTTTATTCCTACCTTTCTTTTCTTCTGCTTTCTCAGTATCACCGACAAATCTGTTTGTAAATTGAACAAAAATCAAATTTCACACATTACAATCACATGTGTATACAATTCAAACCAGCTGATTAATAATAAAAAATAACACTACAGGTGAAGAATTCGAAGTTACCAACCTATCACCACTTGTACTGGCTCCACCTGCCACACTTGGATCCAATGCATAACCTGTTAACAAGATTTACACTTACTTGATCAAGATCATCAGGAAATAAGACTTGTGAACAAAGTTTATTTTTTCCAGACCACCAGCCATTTACCACAAACTACAAAAGAGTAGTGATAATATTGTTTTGGATACTCACCATAACTTGTGAACGTTCTTCTTTGGTTTTCAAATGTAAAGTCACTCATATGAGCTGGTTCAACATAGCCTAAAACAAGACATTTACCAAATCAACAACATGTGCTAATAAACATACTGACTCAGCGTTGTTTACTTAATACAGTAGTTTCACGATTTTTCAAACCTTTGGTAAAAGCAAATCAGTTTGAAGAACTGAGTATTCCAGATATTGTGATTCTACTGTACACACTCTACGAAAAAGTACATCTACTTTAGCAAACAATATTTGAAAGACACTTGCTATTCAATAACTGTGATTTTTCTATAATTTATATTGAACCTTGACTAAAGCTTTGTTTGCTATAAGAAGGCTACCTCCCTGTCTCATCTGAACTCAATAACACTGTACAGCATTTAGCTATGGTCCAGACAATGAAATGTCTCAACAGCAACTGCATACATGTGTATAAGGTATTAAATCAAAGACAACAATGTACACTGCACCCTGTGCAGAGAGACTATTTGCCTCGACTGCAAAACAGCCCATATTTAAGTAGGCCAAGAACAAGTGCACAGGTGATCAAACACAAGTTCTTGAACAAGGATGAAAACGGAGAGTGTGGGCGCTTTCCATTCAACCCAAAATTCCAGAAATTTCAGTTGGTACATGTACAACAAATGGAACGGATCAATTTGGCTTTGTCCGGCTGGAATATTTGGGACCAGCTGTGAAGGTGCTCCACTTTGACTGGTCTGATCATTTCAGTTGGTCGGATGGAAATGTCCCTTTCCATTTGACAAATTGTCGTCCCCAGTGCCGCTCTTTTGTATCCTACTTTTTAGAACAATAACCAAACGCGCAGAGGCTTGGGTCAGGTCTGTGCCCGGAATGTATCGTTCCACTGGGCATGTGAAATTTCCAAAATTTCAAACCGGAATTTTTGTTGAATGGAAAGCACCCTGCATTTTGCTACAGGCCTGTGAGACTCATGTACTTTACACAATTTTTTTATGCATCAAAAAACCAATTTTGGAGAAAACAAAAACAAACTGTTCTGCATTCTATTTCCTAAATGATTAAGTATTGATAAAGCAAAGAATTTACAACATGTACCTACCTGCTAGAGTATTTTTGGGAGCAGACTGCTGTCGGGTTTTGAAGGGGTTTGATGGTCCAACCTGTACATTAAAAGCAGATGCCCTATTTACCATTATTTGTGCATTATAAAACATTCTGCAGAATTTTGCAATGTACAAGCCCACATTTAAATGGTTGTGGTGAAAGAATGTGATTGTGTACTTTATTCACCAACCCTAAACCACCACGCACACATGCATTGGGATCTGACAGTCTTCATTACAACAAGAACACTTAAACTCAAGTAAATACATCCGAGATAACTGATTAAAACAAATACTACAGACAAATCATATAAAAAAATACAAACAAGAGAAAGACCAGAAGACCATCCATGGGAGTGGTAGAATAGAAAAATTTGTATCTGCAATATGCTTACAATCTCGCTTCTGTAATCTACTTCAAAGCTGCCTCAAAACTATCAACTGATCAAATTATGACCAAACTGGGCTTGGAACCTCTCTATTATAGAAGACGGATACACATTTTAAGATTTGTTAATGAGTTCATTACAAATAGAGTTCCCAGTTACCTTTCTAATTATTTCAATGTAAGAAACCGTGACATTCACCGCCACAAAATAGAAATAATAATGACCATATCATAGAAAAAGTTCACTTAGAATGCACCAAGTGTGCTTTTTTGTACAAAGGTACAAAAATTTTTAATAATTCTTATAATTTATAACTGTTTGAACCTGCCGATCGTGTAACTATTTTATAATACTGTAATTTGATCTTTATCCATACATGTATTTTTAGTCTTTTTTACTGTTATTTTATATTTTTAATTTTTTTTACAGGACCTGCATTGATATCAGTTTTTTCTTAAAACTGATGCAGCAATCCTGAATAAATATGTTATTATTATTGTTATTATTATTATTATTATTTTTATCTGCTTGCTTATGCTATAAACTACACGTATACCCAAGGAGTTATGCCATTAGAACCTTATCACTACCTGATTGGTTACTTAAAATCAGTTCTTGTGACTATCAGATATACTGTAGTAATTTTACATCATTAGTGTATTTTGCCAATGGCTAGTAAAAGCTCGTCAGACCCCATGTACGCTACTTTGGGGGGTGGTCTAGATTTACATGTATATTAATATAAGTATCAATATCCACAGATAATGAGTTTATGCCTCCAAAATGAGATAATTGTAACCTGAGGAGAGAACATCTCTTCATATCGTGGATTGTAAGTAACTTCTTTTGCCGTGGGATCCACTTGTCTAATCACACCAACATCTTCCTATAAGATGTGTAAAACGTTGAAGAGCAATAAAATAGAAGTAGATGTAGACATACAAAGAAAGTTATAAAAGCAAAAGGCTAACCATGATCAATATAAACAAGTGCAAACAAATGATGTCTTGACAGAGATGTAATGGTAAATTTTGAGCCTGGTGAATACTTGAGAAAGATATTTTTTTAGTCAGAGACACAGGTGGCTCAGAAGAAAAAATCGGAGTACTCCCAATAGGAATCGAACCTATGACCTTTTGGTTACTTGTCCAGGTGCTCTAATTGGGACTACAGTTAGTAACCTGCAGAAGGTCATAGGTGCCAGTTGTAATATGATAGAGAAATCTACATTGTATACTGAAACAAAAATTGAATTTGACATAATCGGACGAAATCAAGTAAAGTTAAGTAATCAATGCAGGCTGTTCGTAAAATCTAACAACACTAGCTACAGTAGCTAGCGTTCAAAGTAAGCTAATGTACTGCTGGTTCTATCTACCTTTGCAGTGACTTCGGGGGCACTTTTTAGCTGAATCTTGGACTGAAGTTTAGAAATTGAGACGTCAGAGTTAAGATGTACAGTATGATCTGGTGTGACTTTCTCTTCGGCACTTTCATTTTCGTCCGAATCGCTATCACCGTACGTTGATAGAGCGTGTATTGCCGCCATATTGTTTAGAACTGGCCAGGTCACCAAGCAGCATGTCATACCGAAATACCTGCTCCATATAATGGTAACAGAGTTTACCATTTATAAAAAACACCCGGAAATTTTGGTTGGGAATTTTCGGTCGGTAAGAACGGTACGTATTACCCTGCTAGCAGAGGCTTTTCCCTTGTGTTTCTCAGCATTGTACTGCCATTCTCTTCGCGGTTTTGGCATCCTCAGAGACCCAGGGGCAGATAAAGGGGGCGAGGGAAAGTCTAAACGGGCGGAAAAATATATATGGAACGAAGGAAAGTAAAGAACGGCGAGAAGAGCTCTTCTCGCCGTTCTTTACTTTTCTTCGCGCGACATTTTTCCGCCCGTTTAGACTTTCCCTCGTCCCCACTATCTGCCCCTGGGTCTCCGAGGATGGTCCCTTCCCAATATTGCCAATTTTTTACCATGAGTTACTATACGACGCATACATGACACAAAACAACGAAACGGTCAAAGAGAACTGGAAATGACCTCGAACAACAACAAACATGGCTCTTCACAAATGCAAAACGCCCATTCTAACATATACCTTGCTTTGAGACACTTCGGTGCTTCGGATACCAGATGTCAAAATATCAACTGGTATGCTTCCAGCTACTTCCGATTTCCAAGAGCTAATCTTTCACTACTCCCCAACAACGTACTTCTATATACAAAAATGGCTACTTTTGGTTCACCTTTACGCCTCAACAACCAACAGAACTGATTGTTGGCCCTAAATGTAAGGTAAAATCTTCAACTTAATCTTTACAATCGCAGTCCTGTCAAGTCTACGGGATAATCCAGGTCACAGTGGACACTCCAGACTCCACATCTTCAACCCTATCTCCTGTCTCCAAATTAGAAACTGAAATCTCCCGGATAATCCCCCAAGATTACCATTTCTTGTCCTTATTGTCTAATTCGTCTACTTTCTTAGGCCGCGTATATAATTCAATACAATGAATACACTGGCAGTTGTAACTGAACTTCTAAAATGCATGATGATCCCAGAACTGAGGAGTATCACTACTGTATATATGCCATTTCGTACAGCATTTAATTAAATACTCTTGGCACTCAACTACAACTCATTCATTTTAACTGTGGGAATTATTGGTCTTCATCTGCACAATTGAGGGACGCAGACTTAAACTAGAGATATCCATCATAACAGTCGTAGTCAATCGACGGACATGTGTATTCTTACAAACACCATCCATGCATTAATTAGTACAATTTTTTCACACTCTAAAGGTGTACATATTGCCACCCTCGAAGTTCATCTTCTCTCAACCACTGCTGAATGTTGCAATATATCAAATTAATGTTAATACTTACAAATCTTCCTCTAACCAGTGCTCCCCTTAGCAGTTTACACAATATATTAATTAATGCTTGTGTATACTGCACTAAACCAACTTTCTCTCCCCTTGGTAGTAACCAGGATTAATTGTACAATATGATCTATGTGAAAACACATATGTCGATCAACCTTCCTCAAAGTGTCACTATCAGTGGAGCTGAGAAAAACCTCACTCTCCAAAGTAGAACTACTCATATTTTATGTTATAATTTTGCACCAAACATCTCTGCATTGAAGATGTGCATATTTTCAAACATTATTATCAACTGACTCATATAAACTATATGGATGACCAAAAAACTAGACTAAAACACTTCTCTTCTCTTAGCTGCAATAACCAGAATTCCAACTATCATACAAATAGTACAACCACAAACAAATATACGCTCCCACAGCGTCTTGTATTCTTATATTATGAAGTCATTAGCCAAAGTGTAGTAGCTACCAATATCCGCTTGTTCCTGAATGTTAAGTGTAGAAGTCATCAGTCACTGTTGTTCAGTTGAGGTGCTCGTGGCTTCGATTTACTACCTGTTATCAGGGTTATTCTTGCGACTGTATACAACTATTGCCAAAGGGGAGGTGAATAGTGGTGGGTATGTGTATACCGAACCTCCAAGCATCGAGATATACTGAGGTAGATAATTATTTCAGTGGTTATCAAATCAGTTGGACACGGAATTTGTTCAGTGTAAATTCTGTGAGGAGTAAACACTGCTGATAAAAGCTAATTCTAATTCTAGTCGTATAAACTGCAAAGGGTATATACCATAACGGCAGCTGCTTTATTTATCGCTAAAATCTCGTCCTCCGAAACTGTCGCGAAACGCGGAGGTGTAATTTGATCTCCTGTCCTAAAAACATTGATTAGCCAAGGATATTCAGAGTTACGGCAGGCAATCAAAACGCAAAAAGTGCTGTCCACTGATTTGGAAAGTACTAAATGACGATATGACAGTTTCTTGTCGATCCAATTCCTGGTGAAGATTGAAGTTAAGTTTGAACTCTGAGAATTCAAATTCAACACCTCACAGTTGCGCTAACCTCAACGCAATAAAAGAAACTTTCTAAAGTTGGCATTATGTCACAAATTTATTTCGCTGGTAATCACAGCAGTGGAGGAAAATATTTTTCTTGCTTTTTTAGTGCAAGTCACGTGCGAGATATCTTAAGGAAAAGCTACGGTGATGAAGGACCAAGTGGCCTGGGACCAGGGGCTGTGCTTAATGTGCCAGAAGGTAAATTCAGCGATGTTTGGTGTAGTTTGCGTTACACCCCTGAGCGATGTTTGGTGCAGTATGCGTGACACTCCTGGGCGATGTTTGGTGTAGTTTGCGTTACACTCCTGAGCGATGTTCGGGTAGTTTGCGTTACACTCCTGAGTGATGTTTGTTTTAGTATGCGTGACACTCCTGGATTTATTAAATTAAGGCTACGTTAACAGGGCCGCTGAAAAATTGACCGGACACTTCGTGCACGGGCAGGAACCATTCAATATTTTCTCTCTGTTCACACCAACTTTGAACGGCTCGGCGTCTTAATTTTCGTACGGTTAAGGTGATTCCGTGTGAACGGAACAATTAAATGTACGAATTTTCAATTCGTCCGTGGCCGTTTGAAGGAAGCCTAAGATGGTTGGCTCTTAAAAATGGCGTATTAAGTACGGTCTCGTATTGGTATGAATCTGGACCCAGCCTTGCCTGGAAACTTTAGAGCAAGCGGTCCGTTTTCCAGGTTCTCTTTCCAGCCACTAAAGTCAAGTCTTTGTATGTGTAAGGAAATTTCATTTAGCCTGCGTAGCATGGCGGTTTTGATTGAGCGCGCAAAGTAATAAAGGCGCAGTTGTGCGTCCGACAAAACCACCATGCTACGCATTACAAGTTTCATTCAGTTACAAGATTTTCCATTTTGCAACTCAGTTGGCCTTTGTTATCCTGTATATACCATCTTAACTGAAGTTAATGGCATCTATTTCTTTTCCTCAGTATCTGCAGAATTTCTTGGTATGATACGCAGCTCGCCCCGGTCCTATGACATAGCAAAAGAAGACCCGGATGAAGTCGATGATGTCGATGATGTCGATTAGACGTGACGTCTAATTTAGCGCCTGATCTGAAAAGCTGTTTGTTTCCGGGACATTTATCTTACGAAAATGTCACGAAACATTACTGTAGTCCAACTCCAGTGGACTGGGTTCCTCGGGTTTCTTGTTCAACAAGAAACTCCATTCTCCTTTTAAATTCCGAAAGAAAGAACTACGAACCATAAAAGAAAAAATGATTTAGCGCGCGTGTAAATTGCCACGCAATAAAAAAAAGAATGATGTAAATAGATATATTTTTCCTATTGATTCTGAGAAGGTTTTTTTGAAAATCAAGTACCTTTTTACAGATGTGGAAAATGAGTCGAAAGAGGAAATGGTTTACTGCTAAAGAAGCATTTACCAAGACAACAAAGTGTTCGATTTTTGACTTGATTAGTTGGTATTTTTCAGCCAGCTACCAAGATAGATGAAATTTGTTGTTCACTTTTGCAACAGTGGATTTAATAATTTTACTGTAATGGTATCGATGTTAATTAATGCTCAGTTTGCTTACGATATTGTAGGATTGTCTATGATCCTGTGGGGTCGAGCAGTGGAATACGCTAGTGTTTGTGGTGGTCGACACGCGTGACACGGAAAACAGGTTATGGCGGAGGGGTGTGACCTCCAGGGCTCATACTACATCAAGATCTCAAAGGTGCCGAGGAGTACTAGGACTTCGGAGATTCTATCAGAAAACCGTTTGGACATAATTTAGATATCATCTCTCTTAAAGCAATGTGATTGGTAAATTTAGTTTGTCACCTCGGTGTAAGAACCTGCGAACTTTTTCTGTGTTTCGCACCTTTTGTTTTTCTCGGTTCTAATTGTTAGTATCTGTTTCACAGTTCAAGTAAAATCACTCTAGTAGAAAGGGTTACTGTTTCGGCAGTGATTTTCAAAAGATGTTTGTGTAATGCTAATCATCTCTATAAAGCAATCACGTCCATGGCGGCAGTAAGAATTTTAAATGTCTTTCCCGCGACTTAATAGCGATAAAAATGTCGTTTTTTAACCGGCAATTTCATCTCTATTTTCCTCAACTTAATGCGCTTTTACCAGTAAATGATTATTGTCGACCGAGGAGTTTTGACAGTTTTTATTCTTTTTTCTTTCTTCCTTTTTTGCCTTTATTCATTAGCTGCTAGAAACACGACTATTGTTCTTTGAAAACTAATTCTCATTCATTTGTCTAGTTAAATATCGCTGCAGACTGTTATTATTGCAAACTTTGCTGCATCCAAGCGTTAATTATGAATTGTTGCTTTTCTCTCTGAATTTCCAAGGCCCAGCGATGCCTATATTTTTTCGTGAAGTCCCATGCGTATTAATCTTTCATTCCAGGGGCCACGTTCAGATTTTATAGTTGAGCAAGGCGGCAATTTTTTCCCTTTAAACGTGTTCTTGAAGTGTTGATTGCTCACCTTTGAACCAAGTGGGGAAGATTAAACGAGTGATTCCGACAAACCTATTACATCACCAATCCTACACTACTTTTGTGCTAATGCCACGTACATTTCTCAAGGTGATATGAATTTTAATCGAGACATCGTATAAATGGAGGGCAGATTTCAAGCTGATTGAAGTGACATCCAGTCAGCAAAATGGCTACAGTGTTTGTGCACTAAAGTCCAAACTCGATCAGCTAAAGCGATATCTGTCATCTGCGGCGTGGCATGATTGTTGGTTACGATTCACTTCTACCTCTTCGAGAATACCAGGTTTGTGCTTTCATAGTTTAAACTTTAAATTTTCGGCCTGTTTAGCTATCGTTACATTAATTAATATTCCCAGTTGAGTGTAAAATCTAACTTGATGATCAACGAAACGTTGTTAGTCCAAGAGCCAAAAGCCAAGATTCTCTTTTGCCTCCTCGAAAACAGCAGGTTTATTCTTAGTTTAACTTTAATTTTTGGTTACGCTATCGGTTACTTTTTTTTCTGAAAAAAATTATAAATCAATTTAAAGAAATGGTGAAAAACGTCCAAATTGCTTTCCTCTTAGTGTTATTCAATGTCGCCCGAAGTTACCTGTAAACATGCCATGCATGGTCCCTTTGTTATTTTGAACTGGAAGGACGAAAAATGTAATAAAGGTTTACGTATAGTCAACAAGATAAACGCGGGTTGCCATTGTTACGGTCAAATAGGCCTATTAATTTTTGTTGATGTCTATGTAGTTAGAATTTTCGCTTTGATGAAAGAAGTGTTCCCTTGTGTAGACTACACTTATAAAATAAACTTCAAACATTGGACAGTCTTTTATTCAGGCTATATGCTTTTATATTTGATTAACCACTACGTCATTAATTAATGTACGATTTGATGGTAAATTATGCTTTTATGCCGCACACTCGTGACCAGATGCCAACAAACCAGCTGTTGGCAATTTTGGCGTAGAGTGCGTAGCTTGCACCGGGAGAGAATTACAATGTTTCCCGGGATGGTTCAGGCTGACATAAGATAATAGTCGAAAAGAGGAGCAAGATGTGTGAAAAAACTGAAGGTAACGAGAAACCAGTTAAACAAGAGAATAAGGTTAATTCGGAGTGCAATTCTTAACACGTTAGTACAGTAGTATTTACACCAACAAATAACGCTTTGCATCTTTTAACAGGTACTACCTGACCATAAAGAAAAGCAGAACAATTTGCCTTCAAGGAAAGTCTTTAAAATATCAATAAAAGTACTGCCACGATCCTTGACGAGGATATGCAGCCAACTCATTTGTTTGTCTGTCATTTATTCAGTGTATACCAAACCCATGGTAAGTTCATTTTTCGCACAACACGGTCGGTTAGTCGAGTCTTCATGCAATTTTCCATTGTTTTGAACAGGTTATTACTTTAGATACATTTTAAGAACAGGTCGTTGAGGTGGAACAGAAGATCATTATAAGACTGTAATAACCTACTATTTCAACTCAGTGACCATAATAATAACCTGCATGTTCTAAAACTAACGACTAGACAGCGACAAAAACGACAAAAGATGGAAGCCAGTATGACAGCACCCAGTGTGAAGAAAGCCCTCGCAGAATTGACTGCAGTGAGTCAGCTTAAAAGGTAATGATTAGATATACCTCCTGTCAGTTGATATTTTATCGTGCAAGCGATGCTTTCTTAACTGACACTCTCGAAATGGACAACTCTACTTAAAGCCGCCTTCATAAACCTCTTTTGAAATCTGTGTTTCCAAAAATTGTTCCCATAGGCTCCAGTTTCGGGCACTTTTTTGCTTCCCGAAGGTGTACGCTTAACAAAATCGGGTTCAGATGTATTTGGTAACTTAATGGCTTGTTCCTCAAACTATGTTAAGTCCATATTCTGATCTGAATAAGACGCATACGCTCGTTAATTGGCGTCCGCGGCTGAACTTTTAATTCAAATCAAGTTCGGCGTTTCATCTGAGTCTATTTTAATCCTTTGACGACCGCTCCATATGGAACGATGCATATTTTCCTTCCTGGGCCTGTTTCTCAAAAGTCCCATCAACTTTTCGGGCCCGAAAAGCTGTTTTATGTTTGCCGGGTCTGCATTCAAGATCAAAGTTTCAATAATTTTAAGAATGACAATATGAAACTATCAGTTAACAAACCAAATCGTCCGGTTTGTGAGCTAGGAACTGTGCTACTATTCAGCTAGTTTTGATTTCAAAGGTTGCCTTCGAATCCGAAAAGTTACCGGATCTTTCGAGAAACGGGCCCCAGGACCCATTTAGCTTTCCACGGGTACTTCAGTTTGGAAATTCTGACCAATCCTCACTGGGTTAGAAAAATTCAGTTTCCTTCGATGTTCTGCAAAGGGGTAAGTAGTGTCTCGCAACGGTAGCCACTGCTGACAAACAACAGTTACATGGGATGCATCTTGAACTTTCTTTGTAGATTTGATCCTGCTATCGTGGTAAACGAAAACCCTTATTTTGCCCCATTTGGAATTTATTTACACTCCTCAGGACTAGGAATTATATGATACGCACTATATGCTGAGTCGTATTCATTCTGTAAACGCAGTTGTAACCTAGTTAGCTCTGATGTACTGTATTTGCCTTTCAGACTGGCAGATTGTCCTCCTCAGCCCGCAGCACTTCCAATTGAGCTATCAGAAGTAGTTTGTTCTCACGATTTCATCTATATTGCAGGTGTTTTTTTTTTTTTTTTTTTTTTTGCCCTTTTTACATATTAATGAGTATGAAATACACTTTGTATTATGCTCGTACAAAATTGAAAGCAGTGAAAGGAAAAAGATTGCAAGGAAACGCAGTTATAGTTCATTTGAGTATTGTGAGATGGAACCTCTTAAAAAGAAACATTTAGTTACAAGTAGAAAAGAAAACAGTCAGATTGGGGTATAGATTTTTGCATTGAACAGTATAAACATAATTTCAGTGTACAGTCTTCATTTGATGGAAAACAGTATGTTTGTAAAACGTGTCAGTTAATACAGACATTTTCTATCAACAGAGTTTGACTCTTTTACCAACATCCAATAAACATAGGCACGTTAAACGTGCATGAGCTATTTTGAATGCTTCAGTGTAACTTTAATGCTTCGGTGTAACCTTACCAAGAGTGATGAATCTACCTTTTCATCCTAAATGTAGATTGGGTTTTTGTGCGAAATTGCGTATTGCGGTACATAAATGAAAACGCAAAAAGCTCAGCTGAATCGATCCTCAAGCTATATATTCACTTTCTTCTGTTTTTCCCTGTTACATCTGGTGCAAGTTAAACAAATCGTTAAGTGAAATAAGTTTCTACTCACCAAACGTTGATTAGAAGGAAAACTCTAAGGTTCCTCGGAGTTTCTTAAGCCAAAATGTGACTCATCGAATACTGAATAGTTACGAAATACCAGGATTTTTATCATTGTGGTAGATGGTTGCATCATCATAATTCACGAGGTTTTCACGTGCGATTCTACTCAGTGAAACAGTCTTTAACTCCGACAACTTATTTCTTCATGTTTTAAAAGCTATTGCTTCTCAGAGGACAAGAGCCTTTTTTAAGGATTTGGTTACAAAAGGAAACAGGTCTTCATACGTCCAAGTTACTATTTATCATTGTGAAAAGCCAATCTGCATGAGATGTACAGTCCACAGCTGGCACGTGAAAGTGCGGTTGGACTTTGCCCCCTTTCGTGGTTCGTACGTGAGGGAATTCGAGTTATCACACAGTAATCTAGTAAACAGAATTCTAAAAATAACTCATGCACACAATTTGCATGTGAAGATGTTGGTCTTTGGCCCTTTCACAATTCGTACGTAAAAAAGAGGCAAATTGTTTTACTACAAAATTTTCTCAAACGATTTTAAGAAGTCACCTTGGCCTTATTATAATATCTGCAATTAAATTATGTTTCATGCAACGTCAAGGCTGATAGCCTAACATTTATTAACTTCCAAGAAAATTATCAAACTGCCGAAATATATTTCTACTTATATCATGTTACTTCACTCAATATAACAGTATCTAATTATTGTGTCAACTAGTTTCTTCTAATTTTATTCCCTAACGCTACTGTTTCTACTTAAGTAACGCATCATTACTAAATAGAACGAAAAAGGTCGGTTGAACTTTGTAAGCGAGAGAATATGTTTAAAGCTTGTTTACGGGATTAACAATACTCGACACACCTTTCAAAAAAATAAGCTCCCTTTTAAACTTGTAAAACCACATTTTATAGGGCGCATACTTTCGAATTAAAGTCTACATCTAAATATCAATTATTGCTTCATTGGAAGAGATTTGAAAATATATGATCTTTTATACTCTACCCAGTTGTAGCAGGGGAAACAGAACTCATACTGGCGTGCGTTGTACCGATAGCCGAATTAGGTCAGAAATGCCCCGAAGCAGCAACCACACTTAAATATGAACCCTTAAACAGCTGCATCACTGTTCACAGCTTCTGAATCATGAAGATATTTTATGTAATGCTTCCAAACACCTGTACCCGTAATAAAAGACGAAAAAATTGTGAAGGATCAAGATGGCGGTCTCAAAGTGCCCTTGTTCGACCTTTACCAATGCCATGTTTAAATAGAAGCCAAGATCTCATTGGTCCCTAAGCATCAACTCATAGTACCTTCAACCTTATTGGCTCTTGCAACAAACATCCCAACATACAAAGCCACAAAGCCACAAAGATACATACGCTTACACCACTGACATATGAGCTATTTTTTCAAAATAGCTCAAAAACAACCCCTTATAGAAACCCAGCAACTACAGTAGTTATTAGAGGATGCTTTACCATTCAATTTCGCCCCTGATTATTTTCTGTCATTTCCTGATTAACTCTGTCATCCACCCACTTAGTACAAAAATGACAGAAATTAATCAGAGTTTTTTTCATTTTTTCCCAAATATTCTACTTCAAAAAAATTAAAAAATCCGATTAATTTTGTAATCTTTGTAAAATTTGGGGAAAATGACAGAAATAATGGCTCGCCACTGCGTGGCTCGCGGAAATGACAGAAAATAATCAGGGGTGAAATTGAATGGTAAATCATCCTCTAATAACTACTCAAGAGGAAAAGAGTAAGACACCTTAATTAAACAAACTTCACAAATTAATTACTTTTCACAAAAAAATTTCACAAATGAAAATGTTTTTCACAAAAAAATTTCACAATTGTGAAGTGAAAATGTGAAGCTTTTAATTGGTTGAGAAAAACACAATGCAATCTATTGTTTTCCATGAAACGTGAGGTTATTTTTGATGAGATCATAATCTGAATTAGTAATCAGGGTATTTCCCTTCAAAATAATCTAAACAAATACTAAAATGGAATATCTAAGCCCTGAGGACAAAGATTTTATAGTTGATGATGGCTATAAACATGATGAAGATCCTGATTATGTTCCTGAGAAAGAGGAATCATCCGATGATGAAAAATATGTTGTAAAAGGAAAAGATTTTCAGAAATTAAGCAAAAAGGCAAAAAAACTCGGCGCCGAATCTCTTGATTATTCAAAGCGAAAGAATAACAAATATGTTGTAAAGCTGCCAAGTGGAAAGAATTTGCATTTTGGTTCGTCTCAACATCCAGACTTTTTAATTCACAGGGATAACGAGCGAAAAGAAAAATATCTTTCTAGGGCAATGAAGATAAAGAATAAGAAAGGTGAGTTGACTTATGAAAATCCTGAATCGGCTAATTTTTGGAGTGTTAATCTGCTTTGGTCGGGGAAGTGAGCCAGAAAAATAAAATTCATTTTTGGGCTTAAAGATTTTAAAATAGTAATAAAAATGGGATTCAAGTCAGCAACTCAAAGTGATAGTAAAGGATATCGATTTAATAATTTAATCTTTCCTTTTAAAAAAATTTATTTAATTACTAAACAAATTAATAGAAAACTGGAACTGCTTTATTCACCAGCTCCTTCAGGAAGTTTGTGGCCAACAATAAATTATTCTTTAGTTAGAGATAATGAGGAAGAGTTCAATGCTATTCTTGATAAGGTTGAAAAATATTTTGATAGATTTAATGAAGAATATGACGAAGTCACTATTGTAGAAATAGGTGATGCAGCTTTTAATAACGAGTTTTTTGGAATAGTAAATTTTTTACATGAAGCATCTGATTTTTATTGCAAAAAAGAAGATGAGTTATCAAAGAAAACTCCAGAGTATATCAAAGAAAGATTTATTTCTATTGCAGATAAGTTATGGGATACTGGTATTCGTCCGGGTGAGTTTTAAGTCTTAAAACAATTTTGTTTCAAGACTTTACTAATGTGAAACAGAAAAATAGAATTGAAATTTAAAAATAAAAAAACCAATAAATAAAGATGGCCACTGATCTAACTAATCTTTCTATTTCAGAGCTAAAAAAAATAAAAAAAGATATAAAAAAAGAAATCAAAGCTGATTATAAGAAAAAGTTGATTGATGATATAAATAAACTACAAAAAGTAAGAGACAAAATTAAATCCAAACCCAAACCTAAATCATTTGAAGAGTATTTCCAGGATTGTATCAAGAATAAAACAATACCTTCAGATACTCCATCTTATCTGCGCAAAGCACTTGAGAGAGCTCTCAAGGAATATGACCAAGGAATAGAAAAAGAGAAATCATCTTTGGAAGGATATGCTAATAAATACGTAGTAAAAGGTAAAACTGATATTACGCCATTCGAGTTTTTCAAATCCAAGGCTGCTTATTTAAAAGAGTTTATCAGGAACCATCGAAACATTAAAGTCAGATTTGTATTAGTTTGTATGATGGAGCAAATGGGAAAGTCAAGCGATGGAAAGTTAAGTCTTACTATTCAAGATAAAGCTTATTTTAATTCTGAAACACATATCAATCTTGAATCAACTGATGTAAAAGAAATACTAACTAAAGTTATTCGCTCAATAATTGAAAAAATTACTATTTATCAGAAGAACGGAAGTGGATGGTATTTTAAGGAAATAGTACATCTTGAGATTCATACTGCCGATTACAATCCAATGAGGGGTTCATCTTATATTCCCCTTCCAGATTGGATAATGCGAAAGAAAGCGATAGTAAGCATTCGAAACAAAGATGAGAAATGCTTTTTATGGTGCGTATTGAGATACCTTCATCCAAGAGACCGTAATGATTTTCGATTGACAGATTTGAAGCAATATGAAAATAGTTTGAATACAAAAGGAATTGCTTTTCCAGTTAGATTAAAAGACATTTCAAAATTCGAAAAACTCAATCCAGATCTCCCATGGATAAACGTGTTTTCAGTCAATGAGAGAAACAAGTTTTACCCTCTCCGAATGGCACAGAGAGATCCTCAGAAAACAATCGATCTGTTCCTATTTGAGGAAGATGGCAAATACCATTATTCTCTTATCAAAAGTTTTTCAAGATTATTCCGATCTCAAATAACTTCTAGAACGAATGGAAAGATTTTTATTTGCAAAAGATGCTTTACTCATTTTTCAAAGGAAGAATTATTTCAGCGTCACATTGAATATTGTTCATCCAATGAATCAGTTGTTGTAAAAATGCCTCCAAAAAATAGTAATCTTGGTTTTAAAAATTATTTTAAAAAACTTCCAATCCCTTTTGTAGTTTATGCTGATTTTGAATGCTTTACCAAATCTATAGAAACATGTAATCCCAATCCAACTGATTCTTATACTATCGATTACCAGAAGCACGAACCATCAGGATTTTGTTTTTATATAAAGGGAATAGTTTCTAATATTTTTAAACCAATCACTTTTACAAAACAGAGAGAATCAGATAACATTGCAGAAATATTTGTTTGAAAACTTGGCAAAGTGACTCAAAAACTTTACGATGATTTTTATCGGTATCCAAAACCTTTGAGATTGTCGGAGGAAGAACAAAAATCTTTTTATGAAGCTAAAATCTGTCATATTTGCTCAAAAGAATTACTTGATGATAAAGTTCGGGATCATTGTCATTTTACAGGGGAATATCGAGGAGCTGCGCATAATAGTTGCAATCTTCAATGCAGAAAACCGTTGATACTGCCTGTCATATTTCACAATCTTCAAGGTTACGACGCGCATTTGTTTATAAAACAACTTTCTGGTTTGAAAGGGGAATTGAATTGTATTCCATCGACTGAAGAGAAGTATATATCGTTTTCTAAAAAGATCAAAGTCGACGAGTACAGATCGAGGAAAACTGGGGAGATGGTATCTTTGAATTTTGAGATAAGATTCATCGATTCGTTTAAATTTCTTCAGACGAGTCTTGCAAATCTTGTTGGAAATCTACAATTGGAAGATTTTTTCAATACAAGAGAAATAATGAAAGATAACGTAGATCTTCTTACTCGAAAGGGAGTTTATCCCTACGACTACGTTTCATCTCTTGAAAGATTGAATGAAACACAACTTCCAGCCAAGGAGAATTTTTATTCAAGATTGAATGACGAAGACATTTCGGAAGAGGATTACCAACACGCTCAAAATGTTTGGAATACTTTTGGTTGTAAAACAATCAGAGATTACCACAATCTTTATCTCAAATCAGATGTTCTTTTGTTAGCTGATGTATTTGAAAACTTTCGAAAAACTTGCCTGAAACATTACAAACTGGATCCAGCGCATTATTATACTTCACCTGGATTGGCGTGGGATGCTTGCCTCAAAGAAACAAACCAACAACTTGAATTACTTCATGATTACGATATGTTGATGATGTTTGAAAGAGGTGTCAGAGGTGGTATGACTCACATAGCAAAAAGATATTCAGAAGCGAATAACAAATACATGAAAGATTTCAATCCAAACAAGCCTTCTAAATTCATTCAATATTTGGATGCTAATAATCTCTATGGCTGGGTAATGTCTCAATCACTTCCCACGGGAGGGTGCAAATGGATGACCGATTTGACAAAAGAAAAGGTGATGGATATTCTTGAAAAAACAAATAGCAGCATGAATAATATGGGAAAGAGAGGATATATAATAGAGGTAGATTTAGAATACCCCAAAGAACTTTGGAAATCGCATAACGATTATCCACTTGCTCCAGAGAAGATTAAAGTTAACGGCGTTGAAAAACTTATTTCGCATTTTAAACTTCATAAAAAATATGTTATCCATTATCGAAATCTGAGGCAATGTCTTGAGTTGGGTTTGAAAATTACTGCTGTTCACCGAGGAATATCTTTTAATCAGAGTCCTTGGATGGAACCCTATATCAGAAAGAATACCGAACTCAGGAAAACAGCAGCAAACAGCTTTGAAAAAGACTTTTTCAAGTTGATGAATAATTCAGTTTTTGGGAAGACGATAGAAAACATTCGAAAACGACAGAATGTGTTTTTGATAAATAATCGTGAAAAGGCGGTTAAATTGACAAGTCGGCCTAATTTTGAAAGAGTAGCAATATTCGATCGAAATTTGGTTGCGATTCACTTAAAAAAGACAGAGGTGTATTTTAATAAACCTGTATATGTCGGTCAAGCGATATTAGATCTATCAAAGCTGTTGATGTTCGACTTTCATTATAATTTTATTCAAAAGAAATATACTTATAAACGCGCAAAGTTGCTGTTTACAGATACAGATTCATTAATGTATCAAATAAACACTGACGATTTTTATGATGATATCTCAGAAGATATTAGGGACAAGTTTGATACTTCGGAATTTCCTCCAAATCACAAGTCAGGAATACTGACAGGAGCTAATAAAAAAGTGATTGGAATGTTCAAAGATGAGGTGGCTGGTCGGCAGATAACTCATTTTGTAGGTCTTAAGGCAAAATTGTATTCTTTTAAGGTAGAAGATTCAAATACAAGTAAAAAATGCAAAGGAATTAAAAAAAATGTTGTAAAAAAGGGAATCGATTTTGAGGATTACGTTGATTGTTTGTTCAAGGGTAAAAAACAGATGCGCAGTATGAATATAATAAAAAGCGAAAATCACGAAATTTATTCCAAGGAAGTTAATAAGTTAGCTTTAAGCGGAGATGATGATAAAAGGATTTTAAGCAAAGACAAAGTGAATACGTTGGCAATACGTTAAAATAGATTAAAGATTTATAATTATTAAATTATAAATCATGACAAATCGAGATTTTATTGTATTTCAAGAAATTAAATTCTTTTGGCATCCTTATCATAAAGATTATTTAGCTAGCAAGTGCGGAAAGATTTTAAGTTTGAAAAATAAAGAAAAGAGAATTTTAAAATTTCGAAACAACGGAAAAAATTACTTAACATTTTGTTTATGTGAAAATAATAAAAAAAGAAATTATTATATCCATCGTTTTGTTTTTGAAACTTTTAAAGGAGAGATTCCAAAAGAAAAGGTGATAGATCATTGCGACAACGATAGTAAAAATAATTCTATTTCTAATCTTCAATTACTAACTCCTTTAGAAAATATAAGAAAAAATCATTTTAAGAAAAAAGTGATTTCTTTAAACATTGAAACTAAAGAAGAAAAGATTTTTTATAGTATTAAAGAAGCTGCAGAATATTATAATATTTTTTCAACTAATATTTCTGCGATTTGTAAGAAAAAGATTAAAACTTGTAAATCCAAGAAAGACGGGAAAAGATACAAATTTTTTTATTTATAAAATTATTTGTTTAAATTAATAATAAATGTCTTATTCTGAAGCTGAAATAAAAAAATACTTCGAAATTATTAAAAAATATACTAAACCTAAAGAGAAATCTAGTGAAACCGATCGAAAAACAAAATGTTGGTGCTGTCAAGAATCTGATTTTGATTTGGTCTCGGGTTTCAAACTTTGCATTAATTGCGGAAGCCAAAATGAAGCTGTTCTTGGATACTTTGATAAAAAAGACTCAGATCGGCTGCTTTTTAGAAAGAAGAGTATCTACCAGCGGAAGTACCATTACGAGAAGAAAGTCAAACAAATTTCTAAAAGATTAAATCTTACTGAGGATGAAAAGTATAATTTATACTTAAAATTGTTAGAAATAGATAACAGCGTCATGGAAAAATTAAACAATCAATTTAATCGAAAAAGAACTATTAGTATCGTGTTTTTAATAAAAAAAATCTTAGAAGAAATTGGAAATCCCAAACACAAACTTGTTAAACTTAATATTGGAGAACAAACTCTGGAGAATTACGAAAATTGGTGGCAAAGTTACAAAACACTCAAATAATGCCTCTGTGAAAAATCCAGTAAATTATTCCTGTCAAATACCCAAGTACCTCAGACTTAACAGGTGAATTGAAAGTGTAAACACAACCTCTGCCGAGATTGAAATGTTTTTGAAACTCTCGGAAAGCGAGATTGAATATAAGATGATTGGATAGTATTGATGAGTTTGATTTGCAACTGTGTCTGAAGTCAGATAGTTTGTAAAGGATTTGATTAAAGTTTAATCTTTGAGTGAAATACTTTATATACAAATACTGATAAACCAGACAAGCTTTAATAAAATTATCATCGTAAAACTTTGTTTTGTGAGAAGGAAAGTAAAAGTTAACATAAGAAACTATTGAGTCTAACATCTTTTATCTATCTTTAGATAAAAGATGAAAAATAATATTACAAATTATTTAAAATAAATTCTTTTTATAATATAAAAAAACTTTTTATAAATTATAATTTGTAATAATCTTTATCTAAATTTAGATTGGAATAATATTGATTCTAAGATGAAAAATATTATTACAAATTATTTAAAATAAATTCTTTTTTATATATAAAAAAACTTTTAATAAATTATATTTTGTACAAACCTTTTTCAATATTATTTTTTATTTTATCTTTGATTATTTTTGCATTATTTAAATCGTTCGGATTAGAATATCTGAATGAATATTTATTACCGTTTAATTTCGACGTTGCTGTTTTTCTCTTTTTTTCCGCTATCAGTTTAATCGAGCCACTATTGATCTGAAGTGATTTAGATGCCTGATATATTGAGTTAAAAAATTTACTATCACCAGTTGCCAGATTAGTTGCTATTATTTTTCTGTTTTGACCTTCTGGATTGGAAGATTCGTTTAGATTTCTTTTTAAGTTATCCGGTCTGTTATTTAGCTTATCTCCGTCAATGTGAATTATTTTAAAGTATTTATCTGTTTCCTCACCGTTGAAGGCTTCCCAGATAAATACATGCGCTAGCAAGCTAATCGGGTTTTCTCCTCGAGGTCTGATTGAGAATCTAATGTAACCGTTTTTAGATGGTTTATTACCAAGTTCTTTTCCTGTTTTGGAGTTATAAACACCACCGTTATCAGTTGTGTAAAAATTAGAATAAGATGGATGTGAATATCTGGTCATTGAAAAAGATTATTACAATTTATATTTAATCAATTTTATTTTTAATTAAAAAATAAAATTTTTTATTTATATTATGTAATAATCTTTTACAAATATTTTTTATTGTATCTCTTTGAAAATCTATCTGCAATAGGAGACTGATCGATTATCATTTCATCTATTAATTTCATTCGATCGATAAACTCTTGTTTATTAAATTCATCGCCTCTCAAAGCCGATCGCAGTTCTACCAGTACTTTCTCATAAGTTGTAAATGCTATTTGTGACATTTCAATCTTTTTCTTGTAATTCTTCATTTTTGAAATACTACTAACAATCACTCCAAGACCATTGATAACACCCAGGATTATTGGATTGAGTGTTATTCCTCCGGCAATAGTTCCTATCACAACTAATCCTCCTCCGGATAGAGTAAGTGATTCATCAAGAATTTTATATCTTTTGAAAGATTTCTTAAAACACCAGAATTTCTTGTGATAATGTTTATAGAAATCTTTGAGAGTTTTGATCTCTGATTCTGATAGTGTATTATCAATGTGATTAAATTCAAACAAGTCCTTCATTTATTTATTTAGAGTATATAACTACCATTTAGTTTCTCTTGTATCATTATCCTTTTAAATGGCTCAGAATCAAAGTCATAAAAATTTGGAGAAAACATAATTTTATTCATAATTCCATCTTCAGTTGTAAAGTCAAAAATTTGGTTAGGTTGGTAATTGGCGCTATCTATAGTTAATGTTGAGCTGTAGTTACTCAAGTTAGCTTTTGTAACTATTGAATCAACACTATGCGTCAACCATAAAACAATTTTTTTTCCATTTAAAATATTTGGTAATCTAAAAAATTGTCTTTTACTAGAGGTGATTAAAGTTAAATAACCAGCAGCTTTAGTATAAGTTAAACTCAATAAATAATTGCTACTTTGCGGAATTTTCTTAACTAAAGTAAAATTTCTATTTTTCCAATAATAAAAAACCATGCATAAGGTATAATTTCTAAAATTAGCAGAGGGATTTAAACTAATAGTGTAATTATTAATATTTAATCCTTCCTTATTGATATTACTTATGTCTTTATTTGGTATAGTAATACCATTTAAACTATGAAAGTGATTTAAGCCACTAATTATAATACCAGATGCACCTCTTTTTAATTCGTAATTATTTGCATCTGTAAAATCATAAATTTGTTCAAAGTAACGATTATAAACATGGTTTACCGTAAAAGGAATTAACTCTTTTACCATTCCGACTGTTGCAGCACTACTATTCAGATTTCTATTGAGAGCAATGTTCAATATACTTTTATTATTTGCGTTAATGTCAACATTGTACTTTACTTGCGAACAATAAATTTCAAATGATTTATGATAATCATAAACTTTATCTGGGTCGATATTGCTAACTTTGCTCATAATACCATAAGCAATCATGTAAACTCCAGAAAACTGTAATGGATACACAGCCAGATCATTTCCATTATTTGGAATATTAACCAAAATGTGAATAAAGAACCTGCTTCCAGTTGTCAACTTCTTGAAATTAATTATGACTCTATGGTAATACATAAATTGTGTTTGGTTTTTTGAATCGGTGAAACTATGTTGAAGTTTTTTTACACTAACATTTCCAAGCTGCAATCCTTGTGATGTGTTGTCATCAACACTTATCTGGGTTTTATGCCATAGTTGATAATCAGTGTTAAGTATTTCTAAACAAAGGGTATAATCAGCACCTCCAACTAATCTGTAAAAATTAAGTCCCATCTTATACTTATAGCCACCTTGAAAATTCTTTAGTATATTTACATAAAGAACTCTTGTATTGTATTCGTGAAAGTTTCCTTTTAAAGTTGGTAAGTATGTTATCTTTTTTGGAATAAAACTAGTTCTATTATCTATTTCATCTGTCCATTGAGTTGGACTTGACATCAAAAAAGCAAACTCATCTTTGTAATGACTTGGTTGAACTTGAGTTTGGTGTAAATGACCGTCAACATACTTTTTGGAGGCTGCATCCGTATCTGAAGTTGGATCTTCAAGATTAATTATTTTATGTCCACCAATATTAAGATCTGAAGTCATGACCCTACTTCCATCTTTTTTAAAGAAAGAACTGAAATCTTGGTTAGATACGCTATCATCCACGTACTTTTTGGTAGTAGCATCTGTGTTATTTGTTGGTGTAATAAGATTAATTATTTTTTTATTGTTCATATTCATATGATTTGTCATCATATTCGATCCATCAACGTGGAGATAAGCTAAATCACCGTAAGCCAATGGTATTGGTTGTTTGGAACCAGTTGGATTTGGAATATTGAATATTCTTTTGTTGTTCATATCCAAATTTCCAGTCATTGATCTTGTTCCATCCAATTTCAAAAAGACACTGCCATCAACTTTGGAGTCGTCTACATATTTTTTATTTGCAGCATCATCATTGTTTGATGGTGTTTTGAGTTTTGTAATTGAGAATTGACTTTTCATATCAATATTGGAATCCACTGTCAAAAGTGATGTTTTTCCACCTCCAGAATTGGTATCAACATATTTCTTGGTTGCTGAATCTGAGTCAGATGTTGGTGTTCCAACATTTGCCAATTTTTTACCAACCATATCATAATTTCCATCTGAAGTGAGATTAAACCCAACACCTGGAGCTCCTTGAACTCCTTTGGCAAATTGATAATGATTAGAAGAGTGTTCGTTAAATATTCCCATCTTATTTATTATTTAGATAATCCCAGTAAAGTTTTTTGATACGGTTTTTTTTGGTTTGTTAACGTAAAGAAATGAAAATGGTTTTTTAGTTGCCTCTTTATACACATTTTTATCAACTCCCAATTCAGATGATATTCTGTTTGCTTCTCTGGAAGATGGAAATTCGTATAAACAGTAGTGAGAACAATTAAGTCGAATATCTTTTGGAGTTTTGTAAAATGATTGACTCAGATAAATAACTGAACAATTCTTATGTCGACCTTGAATAAAATAATCAACGATTTGTCTCTGATTTTTATCACATACATAATCATCAAATATCACAAGTTTTTGATTGTCTTCATAACCCATTTCTGTTACCGGAGTTATTTCATCATTACTCACAGATAGTATTTCATAGCCGAGTTTATGTGACAATTCTCTCATTTTTTGCATCAGCCTCGTGTATTTATCTTGCTCTAAATTACGAGCGTAAAGATAAATCTCGTCGTAATATAGCAGAGGTTTCATTAACATGTGATAAAGCAAATTAGTTTTACCACTTCCACTATTTCCACAAATCAGCATTCGAAATGTATCTGATGGCATGAAAGGAAACAACTGCTTGAAATTTTTATCTCTGTTATCATTACTATCATAATTTGGTATCTCCATTTTTATATAATAAATATATAAATGGATATTGAAGAAATCAAAAAATACTCTAAAAATAAGATTGAAGCCGATAATCTTATTAAACAAGTCTGACAACAAATAAAAGAGACTACTTGGGAAAAACAAAATCTGAGAGAAGGATTTACTGAAACATTCAAACCTCTGATTTCTCAGTTTGAAAAACCTGACGACCCAAAAGCACAAAATATATTTACTCAAAACCAAAAAATGTTGCAAAATCAGTTGGCTCTTACAGAAGGTCTCAGAGCCAATCAAAAAGCCATTACAGACGGATTTAGTCAGTTTGAGAGATTGGCTGATATGCAAGAGTTGCCTGGAATAGGAGCTATTGAAGATGATGAAAAAGACAGTGAAGATGATAAAGACGACCAAGCTCGAGCTCCAACACCAACTCCTCCTAAATCTCCAACACCAACTCCAACTACTCCACCTCAAGCTGAAAAATCCCCTATAGCAAATTTTAAAGTTGAAGATTTAAATAAAAATCTAAATAATAAAGAATTTCAAGATGTACTTTCAGATTTTAATTATCGATATCTTCCTTCTTATTATTTTGATAAAGATATTAAAATACTTTCCGATTTAATAACTGATGTTAAATCAAATTTAAAAAATGCTAATGCAAAAATAACTAATACTGCAATAATTGAAAATGATGGATTTTATAATTTAGCTTATCCTAAAAATCCAAATCCTCAAATTCAAACATTAGAAAAAATAAAAACTTTCAACGCATTAAGTGTATATTTATCAAATTTAAACCTTGCTTACATGTTTAAAACTAAATCTGGTTCTGGTTTATTCAGCAGCCCCCAAGAACTGCTTCGTAGATTAGAATTACTCAATGGATCTCTTGCCGCAGGAAACAATGGTGTGCTGCCTGAATTAATTCAAATAGCACATAGACTGCGAGATCTCGGGATTCTGACTAATAAACAACTTAATTCACTTATCAGAAAAGTTATCTGAACATAGTATAAATGAATGAAAGCGCTATTCATATTTCATCTGTTAAAAGAGAAAAAATAGGTGTAAACAAACCTCATGATTTCTTGGTTAAATTTAATCCTCCTTTGAAACTTGATCCACAATTCAAGCATTTTCTCGCCTTGGACAGATTATCGATGACTTACTCTTGGTATAACATCAGAAGTAGTTACGGAAACAATAAAATCAAATACACCCATGATGGATCGACGTGGCAAACTATCACCTTTACAGACGGAATGTATTCTTACTCTGACATTAATGATTACATTCATCAATACATGGAACAAAAGAATCATCACACAACTGATGCCAAGGGCGTAAAAAATTACTCAATAAATCTGAATTTCATTCTTTCTACCTATCGAGTACTAGTTACACTTGAGGGAAGTTATCAACTCGATCTGAGAGGAACAGATTTTGGAGAACTGATTGGATTTGAAAAGAAACTCGTGACTAAAACTGAATACGGAACCAAGCTTCCAAATATCACAAAATCGATTGATTCTCTTAACATTAATGTAAGTGCTATTAAAGACTCTGTTGTAAATGGTGTTAATACAAACACAATTGCCGTTATTCCAACTGATAATTTGACAAGATCGTATCCTTTCACGTTTGAACCAAGAAGAACACTGTACTGCCCCGTAAGTTCTAATACCATTTCTGAAATGCATATAACAGTAAATGATTCACTCAATCAACCTATTGACTTAAATGGAATTGATTGGTTTATGACACTGTTACTTCGTCATACTGAAGATAGCAATGTTGTATAATTATATAAATAAAATGATGCGACAATCAGAGTTTAAAAAAAAATATGATCCTGATACAGGAAAGTTTTCAAGAAAACATGTTTACGGAGAAGGAATAATGGATACAGTAAAATCTTTTCTTGGTAAAAAACCAACTAGAAAAAAGGTAACATTTGCTCCGCCTCCCAAACCAACCCCCACTGCATCTAAAAAGGCTGGTGACAAAATAGTAAAAATGCTTTCTGGTAAAAATCCTCCGTCTCGTAAAACAAATAATCGGCAAGAAATCAATAATAGAGTACTTCAAATTATGTCTGGATCTGGAAAAAAATTAATATAATCTAATTATTAAAATGAAGTCTTTTAGAAACCCAAAATATCTTGAAAGATATGAAGACGTTGTTTTTGATCTCGAACAAGCTTTGGATGTAGCACCAGCAAATAATGCGCATCAAAAAAAAATAGGTCATAAATTCATAGCTGATAACACTGGTGAGGCTACCCCTTTTGATTGGTATAATGCAAGACTTTCAGTAGATTTTAAAGTTAATGCATTAGCAAATGGAGCTAATATCGATGCGGATGGAGATAATCTGGGAATTGTAAATGGTGCCAGTTCTCTCATTGAAAATTTAACTATCCTGGCAAACGGCCGAGATGTTTATAGTTGTAATTACGCAAATCATGTAGTTAATATTAAGAATTTGCTTGAGTATAATCCCTCTTATGCAGAAAGTATTGCAACAAATGAATTTTACTATCTTGATACATCACGGAATGCTAATAGAGCAGAATTTGCTCTCAATGCAACTCCAGTTGTAACTGGAAGAAATGCAAATTATAACAAAGGTTTTGCTCTGAGAAAAGTTGTTTTGGGCGATTCAGCAACAGTGCATTGTGAAATTCCTCTCAACAGATACTCTTTCTTTGAAACACTTGAAGATAAGTTGCTTCCAAATACAAAAATTGAGTTAAATATTGAAATAGAAACTGATAACAATGTTCTTTGGAGAGCAGGAGGAAATGACTGCAGAGTTATTCTGACAAGATTTCAGCTATTTGTTCCAAGATTAGTATTCAACTCAGAGGGGCAAAAACTTTACGCTGAAAATTACCTTAAACCCTTCAAATGGACTTATCTCAATGAAGTAGTTGAAAGATCAAATAATGGACAGCAACAAACAGGACAATTCAGGATTACAAATGGTATCTCAAAACCACGTCATGTTTTTGTTTGGGTAATTAACACAGCCAATGTTGATATACAAACAGCAAATCCATTTTTATACAACACTTTTAATCTTCCAAACAATGCTAATATTTCACGTTGCTATCTCGAGGTTGGAAATGGAAATGAATACCCTGATATTGCCTTTAAACCAGCTACAGATCCAGCAAGAGTTTTCAGAGAAGTAATGGGTTATGTTTATGCTAACAATGATTTTCAAGGAGGCACTCTTCTCAATAGATCAAATTTTGAAAATCTTTTTCCATTTGTTTATTTTGATCTTACAAAACAAAAAATAGACTTGAAAGATGGAGTAACAAAATTATCTTTTCATTACGAACTAAGCGCTAATCCTGACAATGATTATAATATTTACGCTCTTGTTCTACATGAAAGAGAAGCAGAAATAGAACAGAAAAGTGGAAAACTACTACTTAGAGCTTAAAGAAAAGAATTTAATATAACTTAATATATAAAATGACAACTTACATCCAATACGGAGTAAAACTTTCGGATGGCCAAAAATTAAAACTGTTAAAAGCAATTCAAAATAAATCGCAACTAACACTTCGATTAAAACATTCTCATCTCAGGGGACCTGATGATTTAATGTTGACCCAGAGACAACTAACAAAAATAAAAAAATCATTGACAAATGGAACAGGAACAGACTTGAAAATAAGCCAAACACAGATCAGAAGTTTGGTAAAACAAGGAGGAAACTTATTCACAACTTTGACAAGACTTGGTTCAAAACTTTTTCTACTTGCAGTAAAAGGAGTTTCAAAAGTTGCTCCTGCACTTGCTACTGGAGCTGCAAATGCACTTGGAGAAATAGGATTAAAAAAACTGTTTGGAAAAGGAATTACAATTCCAAAAAAGTTTTGGGAATTTTTACCTCCTTTTTCTAATGAGTTTACCAAAGCTCAAATAGATCAAATTAACAAAGTTTTCAAGACAGGAGGAAGATTGGTTATCAAGCCGACTCAAAAACAAATAGAAGGTGGATTAATAGGAACACTTGCATCAATCAGAATTCCAATGGCAATTAGTCTGCTTCCAAAGTTGTTTGGATCTGGTTTACAGGTTGATAGGGGATCATCTAGTAATACGAGAAGTGTTTATGTTCCACCCACACAAGGAGAGGGTTACTATCCACCTCCCTTTAATGGTACTTGGGAAAATCCAATAGGAATGGGGGTAAAAAAAAAGGCAAAAAAAAAGCCCAAAGGCAAAGGTTTGCTACTGGGAAAAAACAGCCCATTCAACTCAATTCCCATAATAGGAGACATTTTGTGATTAAACCCCTTTCAAACTTTGACTTGATGGAATGGGTGAAAAAACTTGGCCTGAGACATCTCAGAGGAATTTACAGTCGAGACCAACTACCACAAAAGATAAAAAAAGAATGTGGAATAATTAATCTTGATGATATGCAAGGACCTGGCACCCATTGGGTTTGTTACAGAAACTTGGATTCAGTTGTTGAGTATTTTGATCCATTTGGTCTGATAATGCCGAGTGAGGCTTTGAAGTATTTCAGGTCTTCTGGAAAACATATTGTTTATTCGATAGATGAAATACAAAATCGCAACACTGTTCTCTGTGGTTATTGGTGTCTTTACTATTTGTTTGAGAGACAGAATGGAAAAAATATTCTTGATGTAATACACAATCCTCATTTTGATAATGATAATAGTGATTTTATAAAAGAATGCTTTGGAGGATAGATAAAGATTATTACAAAATATAAATTAAATAAAAGTTTTTTTTATATAAAAAAGATTCCTTGAATAATAATTTGTAATATTATTTTTCATCTAAGATAGATAAAGATTATTACAAAATATAAATTAAATAAAAGTTTTTTATATATAAAAAAGATTCCTTAAATAATAATTTGTAATAATATTTTTCAAGATTAAATATAAAATTTATATTTAATCTGAATCCACTGGTGAATCCTTCAACTTTTTAACCTTCTCAACTTTTCTTTCCAATTCTTTAACAGTATCAACTATGGAATCAAATTTTGTGTAAATATCAATAAGTCTAAAAAGTTTCTTCTTTTTATCAGATTTTATTTTCAACCAAGAATAATCTCCTCTTCTTATTTTTTCCCACATCTCACATTCACCAGCCATTAACACTCTAGAAAGATCTACATTTTTACTCCGGAGAGACTCAAACTCATCATTTATTTTTGTCCTTATTTCTTTCTCAAAATCTTTGATAGTTTCAACATCCATATTTTTTTCTATCTCTGAAAAGAATTTAGCTTCCATTTATCTTTAGTTTATACTAAATCTTCATCATCATCATCTTCATCTTCATCTTCACTATCTTCAGTTATTTCTTTTTTTAAATTTATTAATTTTTCTTCTATTTCACATAACTGTTCAACTGCATAATAATTATCATGTTCTAACTTTTTGATTATTTTATTTTCAATTAAATCCAATCTTTTATTAATTTTTTCATGAATACTATCTAAATTTGAACAAATATCATTTAACTTTTCATCAATTGCTCTTAACTTTCCTTTAATTGGTTTAAATAGCTTGCCTTCTTTTTTATTGGAAATTAAACCACGTTGTTTTACAAAATTACTAAATCCTTCTAAGCCTAATTCGCTTAATTTGCCTAAAGGAGGTATACCTAATCTTTTTCTTCCTTCCATTTTATTACAAAATATATTTTTTTAAATAAAAAATAATTTTCATTTTACTAACCTGTTTAATAAAACAGAATGTCCTTTGATTTCCATAATTATCTCAAATATTTTCTTAAAACGATTATCACTCTTTAATACTGCGATATTAAGATATTCAAAACTATCATTAAGCAAATTATATATCTCATTAAGTTCACTTTTTACTAAATCAACCCTAGCCGTCATTTTAATCTAAACATTATACTAAATGAAAGAATCATATTGCATTAAAGATAAAAGAGTAACACCTTGCACCGAGCCAAGTGGTTACCAAACTGATAAAAGAGGAAAAAAACAATTCTTTTGTCATTGCGCGGTTTGCGGAATTAAAAAGGTAAGATATGTAAAGTCAAAAAACTAGTCAGCCCGTCTGAGAAGGCGGGCAAGCAATCCGGAGGAGATGTCTTTGACACTGTTGTTGGGACAGCTGCAGATGCTTTTGTTGAAAATGCTCTTCCTTGGATGGCAAAAAAAACAGTCGAAATGGGTCGGTATGGAGCAAGTGAATTAATGAGAAATAAAAATTTGCAAAAGAAAGCTGTAAATTATGGGATCAATAAATTGACTCCTTTTATTCAAGATAGTGTTGGATCAGCATTGGATCAACTTTCTACCAAAGTCAGACCCAAAAAGAGATATAAAACCAATAGACGCGATTTGGATGGATCTGGAATTGATCCGGTGACTGTTGTAAAAAAAGCACCAGAAATTGCAATGTCCACTACTCAAGAATTAATACCATCTTTGAAACCAGTTTATGATCGATATAAATCTGGTGATATCATGAAATCAGCTTTTGGATCGGATCATGGTATTACATCTGGTAAATTCTGGAGACGACCCACAGCCGCTGAAGAAGCCAAGATGGGAATAATAAAAAAAGGTTCCAATCCTGAATTATTTTTTAAATTTGAAAAACCTTCAAGAAGAATGAAAAAGTCAAGATTTTTTGAGAACAATCCAGAAGCTCTGGCAGATATGAATAATATCATTACATCTAATCCTGATACATGGCCCCAGATATTAAGAACTAAATATCAGATTATTATTGATGAACACTTCTGGGAAAATAATCCTCTGACAAGTTTTGGAAGTGGAGTTGATATTCATAAAGCCATTCTTAAAGTCGCTCCACGTAAAGGATTTACACTTCCTGGGCATAATTATACAGGTCCCGGTAATCCATTGGAATCTCAATTGAGATATGATCCTCAAACTGGTAAGATATTGGAAATTTTTGAACAACCAACTGGACGAACAGATGCTGTAAGTATGCAACACGATGTTGATTACTCTGTCTGTGGTAACAAACCATCCAATGAACAAGTAAAATGTAAAAATGAAGCAGATAGAAAAATGATAAAAGCATTAGATGCAATTCCTCGAAACCAGAGACAATGGGGACATACTTTGGCTAGAAAAATGATTAACACAAAACAAAAACTTGGACTTGGGCTTCAAAAAAACGCGCGTCGGCGTTGAGTAGTGATTGGTCTCAACAATTAGCCGACGAACTTCACAAACCAATCACAAGAAACTTTCAAAAGAGATCAGTAATCTCAAACGCCCGTGATGATATCTGGGCTGCTGATTTGGTTGAAATGCAAAAGTTCAGCAAGTGGAACAGGGGGATTAAATATTTGCTGATGGTTATTGATGTGTTTAGCAAGTATGGTTGGATAAGAGGTCTGAAAGACAAAAAAACTGAGACTGTAAGTAAAGCATTTGATGATATTTTTGAAAGAGGGCGTAAACCAAAGATGTTGTGGACTGATAAAGGTTCTGAGTTTATCAGCAAACATTTCAAAGATTTTCTGAAAAGCAAAGGTATTAAACTTTATCACACTGAAAATGAAGAGAAATCTAGTGTTGTTGAGAGATGGAATAAAACAATGAAAAACAAGATGTGGAAAATGTTTACTGTGAATAACAACACTGTTTACGCGGATAAGATAGATAAACTGGTTAATGATTACAATAATACGAGACATTCTAGTATTAAGATGTCACCTGTTGAAGCGAGTAAAAAGAAGAATGAAAAAAAAGTTTGGTCTAATTTGTATGGCGAATCTATTTACTTGAAACCTGAGAAACCAAAGTTTAAGATTGGAGACCACGTTAGAATTTCAAAGTACAAAAGAAAGGTATTTGATAAAGGTTACACACCAAACTGGACAGAGGAAATATTTGTGATTGATAAAATTATTCCAACAAAACCTGTTACGTATTCAATTGTTGATCTGATGTCGGAATCGATCAGGGGGTCTTTTTACGAACAAGAATTACAAAAAGCAAAACAGCAGACTTTTAGAATAGAAAAAATTATTAGGAGAGATAACAAGAAAAAGATGGCATTAGTAAAATGGAGTGGTTACCCTGATAAATTTAACTCATGGGTGAGTTTCAAGGATTTGGTTAATTTTTAATACAAATTTTGTATTAAAAATCTTAATCAGTTTATTCCTCAATGTCGGAAATAATTAAATCTTCAATATCACCAACCTCAACAGTCACATCATCATCACTTTCACTATCCCCTTCTTCCTCAGTTATTGTTAGTAAAGATTCTCGAGGTTTCAATGGTTTAACATAGCACTCATGAACTTTTATTTGAAGAGATGTAACAGTCTTGCTTATGAATATTCCTTCAACTATCAATGCCATTTTGACATTGCAATACTGATCAATATATTTAAAAGGATTCAAATCTTTCTTCGCCTTGGTCTTGAATAGAGAAAGTATTTTCTTTGACTTCTCAGAGTAAATAAGTTTTGCGTAAAGAACTGGAGCAGCTGACTCATCTTTTCGTGTTTTCTTCTTTCCTTTTTTATCTGTATACTCAACCTGTTTGTAATAAAGGGGGGAAGATAGACTTGATGCCATATCAGATCCGTATTCAGTTTCAAGATGTTTGCAGCATATTTCCCCGATATTATTCAAGGTATCAAAAAATGCTTTTTCCTCCGTATTTGGTTCACTATCTTTTCCCCAGAGGCAAACTGGGATGCTATAACCAACAAGTTTGTTATTTTCTTGATTCTTCTTTTCATTTACTCCAAAAGAGAAAAGAAACGGAGTTTCAATTACGAGAGCACCTTTCTTTCCATTTGGGTATTTTACTTCAATTGGGATTCGTTTGTATTTGATTTTGCTATCCTTTACTTTGAATTCTTTGGCTTCATTGAAAATAATATTTTCTGGTGTGAGACGATCGTAACTTGACAACTGCATTCTATTATTAGAAAATATTATTTTTTAAATCAAAATTATTATAATCTAACATCCCACCCACCCCCAAAAACCAATTTGATAAAGGTTTCTACAATATAAATAAAACAAACTTATTTTTATATTTAAATTTATTCTTGATTAAATATATTTTGTAATAATGTTTTTCACAATTGACTTAATATATCCCTTTAATAAAATGATTCTTGGCAGTCGAGAACTAGACGAATTCATTGTTGAACCATCGATGAAGCTTGAGCCATTCGACCCAAAACTTATCAAAAAAATCCAACCCAATCATCCCTATAAACTTTTTTTATGGATTCTCTATAAATATTACCCAAGTTACAACAGTTGGAGAGATAATGATGCTAAACCTGATTCTGATGGTTATGATGACAATGTCATCGATTTTTACTTCGGATTGTTAGATGATTATTATAGGTATGGAGTAACTTTTGAAAGAGATTGGAATCTTCTTCAAGATGGTAAACTCGGTGTGTTAGAAGAAGAAGATTTTGGAAAAAAAATCTATTCCCTGATTCTAAACTACTACAAAAGAAAAACTTTGTTATTTAATAAAATAAAAACAATCGATCTAAAGAAACTCGACAGAGGGGATATACCTATTTTAGAGGAGGAAAAAGAAAAACGAGATCTGATTAAAATACAAACAAATAAAAAACTTCAAGTTGCTCTGATGGATCCAGATGTTTATAGAAATATCAAACTTATGAAACACGCTATCAAAAATTCAGATTACTATATAAAAAAATTCAATCATCGCATGACATGGCAAGGAATAAGAGAATTTAGTAAAATAGAATTCGATATTTGATAAAGGTTTCTACAATATAAATAAATTAAACTTTTTTTTATAAATACAATTAATCTTAACTAAATATATTTTGTAATAATATTTTTCGCGATTGAATTCTTCTATAGTAGTTATTAGAGGATGATTTACCATTCAATTTCACCCCTGATTATTTTCTGTCATTTCCGCGAGCCACGCAGTGGCGAGCCATTATTTCTGTCATTTTCCCCAAATTTTACAAAGATTACAAAATTAATCGGATTTTTTAATTTTTTTGAGTCAGAATATTTGGGAAAAATGAAAAAAACCCTGATTAATTTCTGTCATTTTTGTACTAAGTGGGTGGATGACAGAGTTAATCAGGAAATGACAGAAAATAATCAGGGGCGAAATTGAATGGTAAAGCATCCTCTAATAACTACTAACTACCTCACAAACTACGCCCATCATCTTAGTAATCAAGCACATCTCAACTAACCCCTCAAATATACAATACCACTGCACTATCCACATATCCCTCATACACATAACAAACTTCACATACGCGTAGTACAACCACGCCCAAATATACGCTACCACAGCGTCTTGTTTTGGTGGGAAAATCGCATAGCCAACCGCGTCTTGTAAAGCAGAGACAACTAAAGAGTCAATAAAGACGAAAACGAAAAGCGGAAACTGTATCTGTATCCGTGTTGTCTAGAGCGATTGAGCTTAGATTAATTGTCATGTCCACTAATTTGGAATATAGAGCAAGAGAAAGACGTAGAAAAAGAGAAAGTAGGTGATAGTCCAGCAAAGCTCAACGATAAAAAGGGCGACAGAGATCTAGATCGAGAGATAAATAAAACAAAGGAGACATTTTTTTGTTGGAAGAACAAAATGAAAATTTTTGTAGCAGCGGTGACAGAAGGAGAAATGCTAGCGGCAACGAATGCAAGGTGAAAATAAGCGGCAGTGAACAAAAAGGTGAACAAGAACACGTATGACATTTCCTGGTGTAACTAAAGCCCCATTTACACGGCCGAAAATTTTGGCACGGCTCGGATGAAAAACGTACGCGTACCAAAAAAATTGGTTCGGCACGGATAGATTTAGTCGTGTAAACGACTTTGGCCCATCCGTGCCGGACCAAAATTTCACCCGTGCTCGGACCATGTCGAGAGGTAGTCCGAGCACGGATAAAACTGGTACGCGATCCTAAAAATCTAGCCCAGCTCGGATAAAGTGTGTAGTGTAAACGATTAGCCGTGCCAAGCTAACTTTCTCTGATGAGCCTTCGTGCCTTTGGTCAGCACCAATGTGGGAGAGCATGTACAGATGAGCTTTTTCGTTAGTTCAATATACAGTAAACCAAAGTTCAATAAACACGACAGTAGTTCAATGACCACACGTTAGTTCATTGATGAGCGTGGACAACATGCAGCTGCGGGGGAAATAGCCACAAATACGTTAGAATTTTTTAACATAAATGTGTAGCGTTAACTAAGTGGTAAATACTTTTTCGTTAGTTCAGTATGTTCAATAACCACACAATAATTCAATAACCGCACCAGTATTCAATGACCACCGATTTGTTCCTTTTGCGTAGACTACATGCGGCTGTGGGAATTCTAATGAACTTTTCGTCCGCCATGTTTTTACAGAGGAAGCAGCATGCGCATTAGGCAAGAATCGAGTATGCTGGCCGAGATGTTGAGCCTTTTACCCGCACCAAATCATAATTTCACATCGTTTAGCACGGTAGAAAAAAGAACGTGTAAATGAGTAATCCGTACTATTTTTTTGGTACGCGTGCCACTTTCATCCAAGCCGCGCCAAAAATTTTCTGCCGTGTAAATGGGGCTTAAGAGCCTGTTTGAATGGAGTTGGGGGACCCCAGCTGGGTGAGGTAACCTACTTAGGTGGGGTAACCCCCCTGTCCATATAATCTGTGCGTTTACATGATAGGTGAGGTTCCTCCTCCTCCATGTAAAAAGGCCTTAAGAAGTTTCTGGAAGTTTCACGTTGTAGTCGTGCAAAACAACGGCAAAGAAATGTACAAAAAAGGTGTGCTGCACGTGCAAAGTTGCTTTTTTGCTAATTAGACCTATTGTTGTATTTCACCGTTCCCCGGCGGAGTTTGATAATGGTCGCGGTTCGCGGGTCGCAGGTTCGAAGTCGCGGACGCGGGTCCAGTATCGAGGACGGGGGTTCAAATTTGCGGGTGGGGAAGATGATTTGCGTGAAATTTAAGTTTGAGTTCGAGGTAAGCGAATGAAATGACTGATAATATAAAGGAAAAAAATCGTTCTTATGGGCGATACTCTTCGGTAGCCAATTTCAGGTTGCTCAGTTGGTAGAGCGCTTGACTGCAGGGCGGAAGGTCGCGGGTCGGGGTCGGACCAATACTCAGGGTCTTAAAATAACTGAGAAAAGAAGGCACTACCTTTGCCCTGCAAATGGCTAGACCTTTGCGTGGCTCGGATGACCACGTAAAATGGCGGTCTCGTCTCCCGTAGGAGACGTTAATATAGTGTCCCCAATTAGCACTTTCGTGCTAAATACATTGCCACTCAAATAAAATTTAAAAAAAAGTGTACTCAATATAAATTAACACTGTCTAAAGAAGAGACTAAAAGAAAAAGCTGACCGAATTTTGCGCTCGCCATAAGTGTTATTTTGTTGCTTTCTGTCTGACCCAGTTATGTGTAAATTCAGCTTTGACTACACTTATGCATAACAGTATCTGGTAAAAAAAATACCGTAAGGTACCGTTGTTTTCTTGGGGACTGACCTAGGACAGTACTTTTTCGGCTAATCTTTGAGTCTTGTCCTTTACATAGCTATAATAGCTTAAACCTACACAAATGCTCAGGGGTGCATTCACTGAAAAATGTGCGATAGACTTCCGCATCGACTACAAATTATAAACGTTACAACGACTTTTAAAACCTCTCGAGAAGCTAAGAGTCTGTCGGTAGAAGAAACGAGAACTCTTTCATATTTAGAAACGTTTCCGGTAAATATAAAGAAAATAAAAAAAGGCGCATCAAACTTCATTCAAGCGGTATTCAAGGCATGAATTATGGAAAAAAGTAAGAAGAAAGGCGACAAGTGTCTGAAGGCTGCTGTCATGGACCAGTTCCTCGAAGAAAGACTTTCGGTTTGCTTTTTTTTTACAACTAAGACGGAAACGACGGAAACATGTCATTGTTTCCTGTGACCAATCAGGAGAGACCTTACGAGCAGCTCCTACACTACTTGTTTTAAAGAGAGAGGTGACTGGGTGGCAAGAGTTTTTTTTTCTCATATGAATCCTTCTAATTTTCTGCCGCCGTGGCAATCACTACTTTTGAGATGTGCGGCTGAAAACTAACAGGTTACCTTATTTTAATATGCTCTTTCATTTCTTGCTAACAAGTTTTTTTAAAAACGAAGAGTTTTCTTGTTTACTGAAAGTTGATCACGTGATCAACTACAGGCTAGATCAACTAATGCGATAGGCCTATTGGAAAAAGGACAGCAAACCGTCATTCAATTCATTCAGTTTCTTGCTTGATTAGCAAAGGTTTGATTGCGGATTTCATCTTGTTCAATGTCAAGTTCAAAGTTAGAATAGTCTAAAGGGGTTCTCTCATCGATGTTAGGATATGAATCGATATATGCCGCTATTCTTAAATTCTCTTGATATCTTTGCCATGAGCTTAGTGGTTTTTTGAGCTTGTTTCAGTTACGAAAATATACGCCTCTCTCTTTTAAACGCATCCTCTCTAGTAAACGCCCCAGCGCAGACCCCTCAAATTATATAGACGCTAGGTCATTTGGATGTGCTTATAGCTTGGTCACCCTCCAGGACCAGTTTAGATCTCGTCGCAGATTGGTCAAAGTTTTGACAGGTGAATTCATTTTGTTTACCGACAACTGAAACGTTGTGTACTTTAAGTTTTAAACTCTTTGTGCCTTGTTCAGAGCTGGTTTGGTGGTTTGTTTACTTATTTGTGGTTGCCAGAAAGATTGGGAAATCGAGAGCGTAAGCTTAGATGACAGCGTTTTGGAAAGTTCATACAGGCTTTTCCTGTTTTCAGTGTCTGGTTTACTTTCTTTATGATTTCGGGCGCAATTATTTCCTGTCACTTAGTTACGATGCATGTTTTTTAGGTTTGACTGAGGCGCACCATAAACGGTTCCTGTCACAAGTTGTAATCAGTTATTCTGGTTGCCATTTAAGTGAAACGAACAAGTTCTTTAGTTGTAAAAAGGCTTCAAACACTTTCCGTCTTACTTTTGATTATTCTAACTTTTTTTCCATAATCCATGCCTTGAATACCGCTTGAATAAAGTTTGGTGAACTTGTTTACATTTTCTTTATTTTCGCCGAAAAAATTGTTATAATTTATGAAAGAGTTCTCGTTTCTTCTACCGACAGACTCGAAGCTTTTCGAACCCGAGTTATAATGCACCTATCAATGTAAAGCCGGCGGGGGGGGGGGGGGGGGGGGGGCAGGGCATGGGGTGGGGATTTGATTGTCTTTGTTGTCCCTGGGGTAGGGCATTTAACTGATCTTGTTCTCCCGGGGGAGGGGATATTTGATTCTTTCTTCGCCCTACGTGGAGATATTTGACTGCCGACTCGGACGAAAAAGACTGAGACCGAACATATGTTTCCCGCTTCCACGCTTCACGCATGCGCCATACGGTTTGAAAAGATCAGGAAGTCATAGAGGCCAATGAGAACAAGCGAAGGCTAAGTGGATTTCACTGTTTTGTCTTCAAATTTCGTTTGTTTTAGCGTGTTTTTGATCAATTGAACCTCTTAATATACTGTGGTATCAAAGTAAACGGAAGTAAAGAGAAACCAAGTCGATTTTTGCAAGTACAATTGATTAGTGTATGGCTCATTTGCCACAATCACTGTAAACTTATAAAAGTGACTTTCTTTGTACCCTGTACTAAGAACGATATATTTAGACCTACAAAATGTGAGCTTTCTCCTAAAGCTTTATGTATTCTACGCAGTGTAACACGGATTATGGTTAAAACGTATAATTGCAGCTGTAACAGGAACATGTATCTTTGGTGATGCAGCAACATTGACAAAAGATTGCAGAGTTTTATTTGGAGATATTTTTATTGTGCCTTTCTTGGCCAGCTTTGGGATTGACAGCAATGTGCAGCCTGGGGTGGGGAAATTTGGTTGCATTTGATTGGAATGATTTGCCCGTGGGCAGGGAATTTGATTGCAAATTTTTGAAAAAAGTCAAATCCCCACCCTATGGCCTGCTTCCCCCCCCCCCCCCCCCCCCGCCGGCATTACATTGATAGGTGCATAAGTCGAAGTAACGTTTATAATTTGTAGTCGATGCGGAAGTTTTCAATGAATGCACTCCTGGACATTTGTGTAGGTTTAAGCAATTTAAAGCAGCGGAGAAAGTGTTGTCCTAGGTCAGTCCCCGAAGGAAACAACGGTATCTTAGGTATTTTTTTTTTATTAGATACCGTTATGCATAAGTGTATCCAAAGTTGAATTTACACATAACTGGTCCTGATAGAAAGGAAAAGATAATAAACTTACGGCGAACGCAAAAGTGGGCCAGCTTTTTCTTTTGTAGCATAAACTGATGTTAATCATGAACCTGAGAATTAGGACCTATGATGTGAAAGCACTCTTATTGACATACTAACAACAATCATGTCTCTGTTCTTATGTCACACAACGTGCAACATTTGGATAAGCCTTTGTACTAAGTAAGGGTAGATACTAGTTCAAAGTACAAGTAACTAGTTGTTCAATTACAATGTATCCTTCTTTGCCACTGTAACTAAGCATGATATATCTACTAGACTCCACAAAGGTTCCATTCATATTCAGATCACATGCTCATCATGCACATGTGCTCCTCTTTTTGCTGTACACTGTCCTTTCCCAGTCAGTTCTCTTAGGGCTTCGGTTCATTCACAACAGCGTTTTTTCCCTCCCACCCTCCCTTTGTTCTGACTGGAACCTTTGTTTATAGCTCCTTCGATTATTCCTTATGTTCACTACATATTTAGCACGACCAGAACGTATTCCAAGCAGATCGTTATTTTATTTCTGGTTTTATACTGGACTAAGTCTCATTCCTTCATTAGGTTCCGGGGATGTGGAACTACAGTCTTGTTTCCCAATAGGAGTGACAGGGAAGTGCAACCCCTGGCTGCACTTTACCCCACAGTAAGGCTTAGCCCTTGGAGACAGGTCCGAAAAATATCCACTCCAAAGTGTGGACCCCCGGTCCCACCTGATCTGTACTCCACCCAGGAGGACCACCCCTCCTGGTTCCCCCTAGTTCCTAGTGACTAGGGGATATGGGCCTCACCCCCTGAGACTGATCAGGACTCCTATCCAGGGTGGCTACCCCCGGTACCACTCGATCTTGTCTCCCCCCAGGAGGGCTTCTCCTGGTCAACTTACCACTAGGTTTAAGAGCTTCCCTGCCACCAGAATTTTGCCATTACCTTTTGTATGTTTTCTGTGTGGTACACGGCATAGAGCCTTTTTGCAAAAACACTGCCAATGGGAAGAGTTTATTAAATTGGCTCTAACAGTAGTAACCTGTAAATTAGCTACAGAAGAGTATCGTGCATAAAAACGATTTTTTTCCTTTACATTATCAGTTATTTTCGCTCAGTCACCTTGAACTATAGCTTAAATTTTACGCAAATCATATTCCCCACCCGCGACCCGCGACCCGTGTCCATTAGTCAAACTCTCTTCTGTGTTGCCTTCGCCGCTAAGTATTACAGGATTTTATATTTTGTTTGAACAAACTATAAATATTATGACCTATTATCGAGAGCTTTGCTCTTGGCCCTGGCTAAATCTATATATTACTAGCGTTTACGAAGTCGATCGCGTCGCTGTCAGTCGTGTTGTCCCGTTGTTGGTTTGTTCACGGTCCCAACCTCTGCTCGCAGGGTTGAACTATTTGCGAGACCCCTAAAGCCAATATTCCCAATTTTCTTCTTTTCTTTCCCTCTTTTTTTGCTTTTTTTCTTTTTTTTCCTACCACGCGGTTTAATTATTGTAAATGGTTTCCACGACCTCTACAGAGAAAACGGAAAGTCTTCCGGACAGAAGATTTGGTCACAACCGTCACGTTTCTCATCTGAAGGGGATATTACGTAGGGTCCAAAATCTATGAGAAAAATTAATTTTCAAATCGACAATAAATCTGTAAGAAGTCAGCCAACTCTCTTCATTCAACACATTTATCTTGCTTATTCATTGTAGTTGCTACCACTTGGTTATCATTTACACGTGTTAAAAATCATCGACGACACCCCTTTCCCCCCCCCCCCCCGCCCCTCATTTTTTTAGAGGCCGAGAGAGAGCCATGAGACTAAAAGATTCTGCGACGGATTACAGTTTTATTTGCATTTAATCGATATCGTAAACAAGTGCAAAGTAGAGTAGTCGGTAAACTGATTTGTGTCTTTTTTATTTTGCTTTTATGGTAATCCGATAAAAAAAATTACTGTGTTATTCAGTGTATTTCTGAGTTTGACGGATAATTGTTCGATGAAAACTCTTGCAGTTCTTGGCTTATTCGTTTGATATGGTGATCACTGAGTGTTGAAAGACTTCCCCTAATTATAATCATCAATTATTATTATTATCATTATGGTTGTCATTGACTTGCATTGTATACGGGTCAAAGATGATGTTACCAGTGTTCTCACTAATAGCGTAGCTCCACCATTCGACAATTTCACCGCACTGAATCAATCCCGGTTTGGAATCCGCTCGTCATGACTCTGAAGGGCGGGCTTCAGCTTTAGATTCCTTTTCTATGGTACGTTGACAATTTACTTTAATAACTCAGACGATTAAAACAATTTTTTTTCATTTTACTTAACTAGGGCGAAAAGTAAAGTTAAACATTTAGTTTGAACTCATTCAGTTTTAGTAAATTACACATGCTAAATTGTTTTACTGCAGTTCACACTTTGGTCGGGCGCTTCAAAGCAGAATCTCCGAATATGTCAAAGTAATTTACAATAGTTTCAAAACTTCGCTGCTAGGATTCATACTGTCGTTATGAAATATGAACACACTACACCAGCACTTAAAGAATTTGGTTGGTCCTCTACTGAAAGACAACTTCAAACCACAGTCGCAATTGTGGCGTTTAAGTGCCTTAATGACTTAGTTCCACCTTACCAATCTGATAAATTTATCATATTCGCTCGCAAGTCCATATCGGGTATATTAATAACAAGACAAAATAATGAACTCAATGTACTTTTCTATCGCACCAAGATAGCGTAAAGTTCCTTTTCCCATCATGAGGCACTGAGCTCAAACGCAAGAAATCCAACATCACTGCGGCAGAGTGATTTCAAAAGGAGACTGGTAAACTGAAAGGGAGGTACTATGAGTCGATAAAAAAATTGCTTATGTATTAAGTTTATTATTTGATTTTATGTATTACTGTAGATTTTACAGTGAAGTTTTAGATTTTATGTTTTTTTTTTCATGTTATTTTAGAATATTTTTAAGGATTTTTAAAGTATTTGTAAATTAATTCTTAAAAGGGCCTGTGGGCAAGAATTGATTAAATATTTTATTCACGGTATGATTTTCTGCTAGTAGCATTCGTAAACGCGGTAAGATGAAAAGAAAAATATGAAATTCTGCCTGCAGGGAGAGACTTTATAGTTAATCACTCCTTTGATTCGATTTGATGAATACGAAGCTGAGAGAATTCTTCATTCCTTTCGTAATCCTATATTATTTAAGAGGCCTTGATGATATTTATTGTTCTTCAGCTGTTAAGTACTTCGGTGGCGTTTGTCATAGACAGTTTAGAATATTTCTGATAATGAAGTTTGGCGAAAATGGTTAAATCGCAAATCCGCGTAGGACTTCGGATCAGTCTTTCATGCATAAAAAGAAAAGGATTGCAAGGCAAGTAAGTAATATAAGATCGTTTGAATAATGGTAAATACACAAAATATGGAAGCGCATTGGCCTTCATGTTTAAGAACGGTTTATACAACTAGGCAGTATTAAAATGATTCATAGTTTTTGCCACTCAGTTTGTCACTGATCGGGGCCGAAGTTGAAGCAAGCCAATTTAGATGTATTCTGGTGATCATTCACGCTTAATTTATTTGAAACCAAGGGCATAAATTTTGAATTAATTGTTTGAAATAGGAAGTTTTCAACCAATTTCATTATAAACTGGTTATTTTAGTTATTTTTCCACCAATCGGCGCTTTTTCGCCGGTGATACCGGCACCAAATCAAGACACGAAAGATACAGCGTTCACTGGTGATTGGTATGTTTAATATTTCTCTCTTTCAACCATCAAGGTTTCCAAAGCGGAAACCCCTGAAACTAAATACAACACGCAGCACATGATTATCTATGCAATCTGTTTTTCTCGCAGATCTCTTATTCGCTCGCTTGAAAACAAACAAAGCCTCCAGTGACATCAGTGCAGCTGGGATTCTATCCACTCAGTGCCGCAAATATCAGCGGCCCGGGAAAATGGCTACATCCACACAGCCACATCACCGACTATTCCCTGAAAACATCGAGTTAAATGTTGGGGGAAAGTTTTATTCCACGTCAGTCCTTACGCTGACGAGGGAGCCAGACTCGCTTCTTGGCCGCATTTTCAGCGGGAGGCAGACTGTAGACAAAGACGAAACTGGAAAATATTTCATTGATCGCGATGGAGCGCTCTTTCGTTACATTCTGGATTTTCTCCGAACAAAAAGGCTTCATCTTCCGGAAGACTTTTGCGAAATTGCGAGGCTTAGAAATGAGGCCGAATTTTTTGAAATACAGGGTTTAGAACTACAGCTCGATTTGTACAGCAGAACACGAGAAAGAGCAGCCACGATAATGAACGAACGCTTTGGTTACATCACGTTACACATTCGAAGTACTTACGCATTCGGAAGAGTCGGTCAAGCCGACGTGAATTTTCGTAAACTGCAAAGAATCGTAGTTTGTGGAAGAGTTTCTTTGTGTCGTGAAGTCTTCGGAGAAACTCTTAACGAAAACCGGGACCCAAACCCCGAGGGGAACAGGTACACAAACAGATTTTATCTCAAGCATAATTACGTTGAAAAGGCATTTATGCGACTTCAAGATTGCGACTTTCAACTGGTTTCAAGCAGCGGTGGTGAAAGTGGAAACTGTACTACTGACAGCATTAAAAGCGATGAAGACAAATGGGATCATTTCACCATCCATGTGTTCTTGCGTCCATAAAGAAGAACTTGAAATGACACATTGGCAAGACTTTGAACAAAACAAAACGGTAACGAAAATGAGCAGTTCATTTCAAAAAGGACTTTTTGAATCTAATATTTTCAGTTTGCCTAACATGGGGCAACATAAATAACCTTTGAGTTATGTGAACCGCTTTAGTTTTTGGTTTAATTACAGAAAATAAATCATATGAAGTGTGAGAAAATTTCACCAAAAACTGGGATGTTTTTCCAGGACTGATTTAAATCTTCGCTTTTTAAAATCCGCACAAGTGAAATATATACCCGTTGCGGCCCGCATACTGATTCATGTCGTCTATATTTCAGACGAGCGTAAATAGATAACACGCACCGGGAATAACCAATACGATAAAGTTTGGCAAATAATTGCCATTTACTTGCAAATTCGTTTTAGAGTTTCAAGTCATCATAACCAAATGAGTAACTGAAAATTGTAGCCAGAAGCGTTAATTCAGGACGTCAACGAGGAAAACCTTCATCGTTAAGTTATCAAAATTTCAGCTGCTTTAGGACCTTAACGAAATTTGAAAGTGAGTTTGAGATCCGGCTCCTTATATTATTACTAAAAATTCATTAATTCATATGCCCGCGGTAAATTGATTTTAAACCAAGTTGTCATAACGTTGATTTCAGTCCTCTTTTCCTAATCTAGATTAGTCTCTGTCAGGAAAGAATATTTCCTTCTTTTTCAAGGCAGTCTGAACGAATCTAATATAAGAGATCGTTGTCAACCTTTTTAGTGTTAATTCTTAGTGGTGTCAAGACTAAGTTGAGGAAGTTTCGAGTGACGAAGGGAATTAAAAGGCAAATACAATAAAAGCAGGTGGAGCAGGAGACAATTGAGTACCAGCTGACATGACAGTTGTGTTGAGACATCGAGAAAGAAATCTTGAGGTTCTGTCAATAACGTTTATTCACAGGTTGGTTACCACTAAATTCCGGAAAAAGAGCCATGGTAAAGTCATTCACGATTACCCATGTATACTTTGCCCCGATTTTTAAAGAGACGAAAAGTCTACAACTCTTAGTGAACGCCGATAGCAAGTGAAGGAGATCTGCTCTCGACCCCCTTAAATTCGAAATTAACATAACCATTATTTGTCATGTCTTGAAGCCTGGTGGTGTGTACAGTAGAACCTAGCTCGATAACTCGAACTCGGATAACTCGAATTCCCCACTAACTCGAACTAAATTTCCTTTGGCCTTGATCAAAATTTCGGCACTGATCGAAATTTGCCCCGATAACTCCGCTAACTCGACCTGTTTTCGTTTCCCTTCAGAGTTCGAGTTACCGGGGTTCTGCTGTAATCTACTTTCCTTCGCTAAAACTGGCGGCAGCCACAGTTTAACTGAAATAAACTCGTCAGACTCGACAGCACAATTTCTTTCTCTGTTAGATAACGATTTAAATGTCTTCTTCTCCGTCTTAAGACAAACTTTCTAGTGTCGCTTACATAAATAACGTTCGCCTACTCCTTCCAAATATTTTCAATAAAGTTGGTTCTACAATCATTTTTAGGCAGATTTAGCAACGACTATATCCTAGCTAATTAAGGATTTTTCTCGCGTGCGGCATGATGCTTCGAGGCCCGAATCCACTATTAAGACTTAACCGTAAAAAGCGCATTAATAGTCTTATGGCAACCAGGGTACAAAGGCTATGCAATGTCAAAACGCAAAAGCACGCGGAAAGAACTGAACGCGACCTCGGCTGCTCAATTTCCCGCTCTGCTATTGGTCAAGCCAGTGTCAAGCCGCTTTAACGATCTGCGCACGTCGCCTTCTCTTTGCTAAATCTTCCTAAACTGCCACCAAAACTGTAAACTTTATATAAAGACATGCTATCATTTTGGCCACTGACATGCAGGAGTTGATACATTTTCTCTAATCAGTACTGACCATTCTCAGCGAATCATTGCAACCTATTTCATGTGATTCAGTTGAAACGTCATAAGACTAGCCTGCGAACGGCAGATGTATTTCCGGTCGTCGCTTCTCTTCCTCCGAAAAATATTGTTATTATTGTTATTTTTCGGAGGGAGAGAAGCGACGAGTGGAAATACGTCTGCGGTTCGCAGGCTATCATAAGGCAAGCTGTATTTCATTAGTTTTATGTCCCTTTGTCTGTGGTCTGAGCGTATGTAATTTTGTGGCTTTGTGTTGCAGGGGCCAATAAGGTTGGAGGTAGTAATTGAGTTGATGCTAGAAACCAATGAGATTTTGGCATGACATTGCTAAAGGTCAAAGAAGGGCACTTTGAAACCGCCATCTTGGTTCTTATCAATTTTTCGTCTTTTCTAACGGCTAAAGTTGTTTAGAAGCATAACATACAAATATCTTTACGGTTCAAACATTGAATACAGTGATGCAGCTGTTTAAGGGTTCAAATCTTAGTATGGGTGCTGCTTCAAGACATTTCTGACCCAATTCGGCTATCGCGAACGGTACTTCATGTATTTCATAATATACAGTGTATGAGTTCTGTTTCACCAGCTTCGAGGTAGAGTACAAAAGATCATATATTTTTTAAAAGTTCTTCCGATGAAACGTCAATAATTGGTATTTAGATATGGATATGGAGTCGGAAGTATGCTGCCTATAAATTGTTGTTTTAGAAGTTTGAAAGGAAGCGCTTATTTTTTAGCGAAGCCTCCGCGCACAAAGCGGCGCAGCGCAGCCCCATAGCTAAGAGAAAATGGGAAATTATCCATGGGAGAAAATTTGGTTACGACGTCAGCGTACGCCTACCCGTACAAAGTTTGACGAAACGCGAATTCACTTTAAAGGAGACGTTTTCGCTGGCGTCGCCTTCGTCGATGCTAGAGCTCCATTTTGACTCTAGAAATCGTAACCTGTAAATTGGCTGCTACAAAGAGTATTGTGCTGTAAACAAATAACTTTTAGCTTGATGGGAGATTTTAAATTTCAGGTGTTTTTTCTAAATACTATACCTTAATCACCCAGGAAATTTATTTTCATTGGCTTAGAGTTTATTTTGTTTGAGTTAGGAGAGGTTTCTTTTACAGGTCACTATTTATTGATAGTTAAGTAAACCATGTCATTTCTCCTCGATCAAAAACAAGATTTTGGATAACAGGGATAAGGATTTGGGCTAGGAGACACTTCTGGTCTTGCTTATATATCTGTAGCACGGTGACCTGTATTCTGATCTGTGGAATGTGACCTTGAGTTAATTGTTATATATATAAGTATATAAACGGAGGCTTCACTTTTAGCCCTGGCTAAACCTATGCATTAAAAGCTGTACCGAATAAGTTAATCCTGTAAACAAGCTTTATTCTTTCGCTTACAAAGTTCAATAGACCTTTTTCGTGAACTAAGTGAACACCACTGACACATGCTTGCTGCGTAATAGCCTGCGTAGCTGGCGGTATTGTCTTGGTGCGTGATTAAAAAAAGGGAGTGGGGACGAGGCCTTTGAAATACCATTTCTCGCGGCTTACGCCGCTCGTGGCGTTCGCCGCCAAGTCTCACTCGACTACTACACAATACCGCCAGCTACGCAGGCTAGCTGCGTAAGAGTCATTATAGTCATTGAAACGTTTTTTCAAAAGTAGGTTGAGTTTGATCCATCCTCGGAGACCCAGGGGCAGTCAGTCGGGAGAAAGGGCGCGACGAAACTTTTCAAGTACGGCCGAAAGAGCCCCTGGGTACCGACTCTCACCGAACCATTTCCAAAAATTCAAGCGGATACCTGCTCCTGATTGGGCTGTTATGGAGAGCTAATGTAAATAGAAGCTTCTGGAGTTTTCCAGTCACGCAATGTTTGCACTAGAACCTTCTATTGTCACGCAAAAGAACTGTCTGGAACATTAGCTGAATGATGTAATTCATGATGTAATGTTGCAAGAATAGTAATCTTGAAAGCTCTTAGCACTATCTAGAACATGAACTGACTGTATATAAGGACTTAGCGAGCTTTTAGTTGTTGTTACGGCAGAGAACGATAAGAGAAGCTATACTGGGAGAGCTATAGAAGTTTGCTGAGGAGTACCTTGAAGTTAAGTCATTCCAAGTGGCTCCAGGACGTTTGGTGATAGCAGTGTGTACTGTGAGTTTGTGTCAGTGGTGACTGAAGGATAATAATAGGCTCTAACTAGTTTATAGTAAGGTTATATCGTTAGAGTTGCTCCCAAGTTGTAGTTAACAGTCGAAGTATAGTTTATTAAATTAGTTGATTTTAAGGAGTCTTTCTTTGGTATCTTTCTGTCGGTTGAATTCTACCGTAACAGGGCACAAAAAATGCTTTGTATTATTGTGCCCAATCGGCGAACAGTTTCTCTTGAGTTCTTTTTGTGAGTTCGTACACGACGGCTATTGTCTTGCCACACTTGCTTGGTTCGTTCACCAAGCTTGTGCGAGCAAGGGAAACTTTTATTTTCTACTTTCCTAACCAGAAACGAAGGAACTACTGATGAGTCGAAAAAACGTTTGGGATGCTATACTATCTGCAGGAGCAATTTAATTTGCCCCGAGAAAATTCACAATAGATGCGGCGGCGACGAGAAAGTCAAATAAGCAATAACTTGACAAGGCACACTTTTTTATACATTTCTTTGCCGTCAACTGCACGACTACCCGTGAAAATGCCTAATTTCAGGTTTTGTGAAGGACGTAAACAAGCAATGACAAAAACACATTCTCTTCATGAACTTGGATATGGTTGATAGAAATTCAGCTCCAGAAGAGTTGGAATAAGTAAGCGAGTTGGAATAATCACGATTGAAACTGAAAAAATGTGTCTTCCCTTTTCCATGCGACGTTTTCGTGGTTGTCAGCCGTCGTGGTATCTTTTAAAAATTCCCTAATATTTACGCAAGACGTGACCGATGCAAGCGTGAATACCTGTCGTAAGCTCAAGCTTGTATTTTCGGAAAAGCGTCTTTAGTTTTCGAGCAGGCAGTATTTTGAAATCGGATGGGGATTTTACATCAAACTGAAGGTTTCCTGACTGCGTGCAGTTCTTTGGTCACTGTTTGGTGCATGAGCCAGACAAGCCGTGATCGAAACCATACCCGTCGTGTACGAACTCAAGAAAAGAGCTCAGGAGAAACTGTTCGCCGATTGGGCACAATAATACAAAGCCTTTTTTGCGCCTAATCAGGAGCCGGCATCCGCTGGGAATTTTTGGAAATAGCTCGGTGAGAGTCGGTACCCAGGGTTCTTTCGCCCGTACTTGAAAACGTTCGTCGCGCCCTTTCTCCCGACACGACTGACTGCCACTGGGTCTCCGAGGATAAGTTTGATCGTCCGGGTGAACATATCCTGAATAGGACTGTTGTTGTTGACAGTGAATAACGTTTCGACAACCTGTGCGGTAGTCATCTTCAGAGTCAAAGTGAGTTGCATCACTTCAGTTGATGGTATTATACTCTGGTTATTGATCTGATTGGTCAATTACGTCACGATGTTATTGGTCGTCTGTCAGTTAAACCGTGATGTTATTGGCTATGATGAAGACTCGTAATCAGTAATTGGTACGTTTCGATCCGTCTATTGTCACAGTTAAACAGTCGCCTATTGTTAGTCAAATTTTCAGTTCTCCAGTCGTTCTCTCGTAGTTAGTTTTGCTTGATCTCGTCAATAAGTTGTTTGTACGGCGCTGGTAACTGTTGGCTACGATTCAGTGGCGTTTGCTCTAAGTTAGTAAACCAGCTTTCTAAAGTAAAACGTTGATAGTAGTCTGTAGAATACGTTATACATGTCGCAGAGTCCCAGTCAATTTGATGTTTCGTCTGTAAATGATGCTAAGCAATGTGATTGTTGACGTCACCATTCATCGTCACTCGTTTGTGTTCGGTCAGTCGCGTGCTAAGGTTTCTGCCGGTTTCACCAATGTAAGAAGCCTGGCAGTCCCAGCATTTGATCTTGTATACTGCTCCCTGTCTTTCCTCCGGTTTGTCTTTGTCCTTGACATTAGTAAGCAGACGTCGTAAAGTGGTTATGGGCTTGTGTGCAACACGTATATTGTAAGGTTGTAATATACGTACAATAGTTTCAGAGGTGCCTCTGATGTACGGTAAAGTCGCTGTCGTAACAGGGCCAGAGTTGACGTTCGTCTGAGTGTTGGAATCAGTGTTACTGTGGATGTTCCGTCTAACAAAGTCCGTGTTGTAATTGTTCTTACTAAAAACGTTGTTAAGATAATCAGTCTCATCTTGTAGGCTGTCAGGTGAGTCGCAAACTAGTTGCGCTCGCCTCGTCAATGCCCCGATAGTAGTGGCCTTGTGAGAGGTCGGGTTGTACGAAGACTGGTCTAGTAATCGGTCGATAACCAGAGTATAATACCATCAACTGACGTGATACAACTCACTTTGACTCTGAAGATGACTACCGCACAGGCTGTCGAAACGTCCGTCACTGTCAACAACAACAGTCCTATTCAGGACTACGTTCACCCGGACGATCAAATTCAACCTAGGTACTTTTGAAATGACTCCTGGGTTCAAACCTTTCACAGAAACGTTTTTTCTTAGCCAAGGGCTTTAGTAGAGATGCGTAACTTAAGCAAAAACAATACTGGGCGTTACTTGGGGAATAAAACTGGAAGAAGGCAGTTGACAAAATAATTAGATATTGATTCATGGAGTGGAATAACATGAGATGAGTAGAAATATATTTCGGCATTGTTTTGGTATTGTTTTCAGACATATTGCTGCTGCTGGAAAAAGACGACCTCTTGTGCTTCATCAGAATTCTCATTCGCCAATGGCGGATCATGCGTTGTCGGTGGCACGTGACAGACCAAACCACATGAACAGCAAGTGCTGAGATTACGTCGTACCATGGTCACGTGATGCATAACATCAGCTGTAGAAACATCTACGCTGTTTCTAACTTTAAAGGAAGTTGAGGTCGGGCTTTATCTTTTTTAATGTGGTATGGGGGAAGGCGGAAGGTGATAATTCGTCCTGAAAATAGATATATCAAATTACGCTAATACTAATTAAATAGGTTTATTTATTGGTGAAAGTTACTAGTGCTACTAATCAGTGAAAAGTAAAAGCCTATACCCTAACCGTCAAACAATGGAAAATAATGATAAACAATGATGTGTTATTGTTTTCTGCGACCAATGAGGGAACACCTTACGAGCAGCTCTTACATTACTGGTGAAAAGGCCTCAATGCCTTGTTTCACCTAACTTGTCCCCAGTCGTCTCTTGTCATTTGTAGGCGGTCACTGAACGGTGGCGGGAGACTGGGGACGGACGAGTCAGTAGTTTCACTATTTTTTAATCACTGAACGGCAGACATGAGCGAAACGACTTTTTCTTCAAATCGTCACTCATCTCCAGGAAAAATTAAATAATTTTCTGTTTTGTACCATTTGTGATAAAACAAAGAATAAATAATGTATAGTCTTGAAATTTTTGTTGAACATGGAATTACTTGTATTTTATCTCAGGGATTCTTGGAAATGACCGTGCTAACGCCACGGCAAGCTAAACGGGTTAGTTTAAACTGATCAGCATCGCCTTTTCTTTCATTACCTTCCGTTAGGATTCCGAGAAAGCTTAGTCAAGTTCACCCGCAAGATATTTTTCCCATTCTCCAAGTCGCTGTTCTCTTTCCTGATCTGTTTCTTCCACTTTGTAACTAGTTACACCGTCCCATCGCTCAGCTGATATTCTGCGACCAGCAAACCACCGTCCATTCATCACCTAAAAGTATACTTTGTTAACTCCAGTATGGCTTCTCTGGCCGGCAGCATGAGCTCAACTGGAACATACCCACGAGAGAACGATCGAGAAACGTTAGTTAGGATTAAGTATAATCGTCCTTGTGAATGTGGTAGTCCTGAATAGGACTGTTGTTGTTGACAGTGACTGACGACGTTTCAACAACCTGTGCCGTAGTCATTTTCAGAGTTAAACTCAATTAAGTCGCAGTGTTGTAGGTCATCCGCCAGTTAAGCCGTGATGTTCAGTATTTATTGGCTAAAATCAAAACACACCTATGACATTTCCAGTCTTCATAGCCAATAACATCACGACAAAACGTCAGTGACTGTCAACAACATTCCTTTGCACGACTACGTTCACCCGTACGATCATGCTCAACCCCGGGGGGGAGGGGGCACTTGGGTATTTTTTGGGTGGGTATGTGCTGCCCAGAACTCCAAATTGGCACCCCGTTCTAAAAAAAATTTCCCTAAAACTGATACCCCCTTTTAGAAATGGGCCAATTTTTTATACCCCGTTCTAGAATTCGCCCTAAAACTGATACCCCGTTGTGCACGCTAAAAAACAGGGTGCAACAAGAGTACAACAGTTTGCTTGTTAACGCATTGAACCGTATTTTTAAAAGCAATCTGTCCTCGAATAATTTCAAATGGCAGCTCACAAAACTGGAGCTTTCGTGCGTTCGAAATATCATACCCCGTTCTAGAAAACACCTCTGAATTGGATACCCCGTTCTAAATCAGGTGCTTCAAAATCACGACCCCGTTGGGCGGCACATACCCGTATAGGTAATGTATGGGAATACCCCCCCCCCCCCGGGTGCTCATCCTACTTATGAAATGACTCCTGGGCTCAAATCTTTGACAGTTATACTCATGTAATGTGGAAAAGTATCTAAAGCATCATATTTTACAGTTGTGTAACATACTCACAGGTAGACAAGCATCGGCCGCTTCAAAGGTTGTAAATGCCACAGAACAAACTCCCTCTTTGTTGCGCTAAATTATTGAATAAATATAATTATAAAAATACAACAACGTCAAAGTAAAACGAGACAATCGACAGGACAATCTCTCTTTTACAAGGGACGATTTTGCCACAAACCAGAGAACAATAGGGCCATTTATACGAGAAAAAATAAGACGTGAACTTTCCGTATAAACGGCACATTTCGTCTAAAATAAGACGCGACTTAGCTAAGACGCGTCTTATTTTAGAACAGCCCTTAACACCTGTTCTTAGATAAGACGCGTCTTAGCTAAGACGAGAAAAACTTCGTATAAACATGGATAATAGAAAGACGTCTTTCTAAATTATCCATGGTATAAATGACCTTCGCATCTTACATAAGACGCGAACGCATAGTACGCATGCGTTAATTTTTGGCGGGAAAATTTGGATTGCCGTTGCTATAGGCAACAGTCGCATGAAAACGAGTCAAGAACAGAAATAAGATGCGAACCATTTATAAGAGCTGTTCTCGTCTTAGATATGACATGCTCGTATAAATGGTACAGTTCACGTCTTATGTAAGACGCGTCTTAGTTTTTCTCGTATAAATGGCCCTAATGTGGCAACAATGATTATTACATGTGTTATCGTAAAATTTCGTTATACACAAATTAGGTTCTCAAGTTCTCATCGCCCACAGAACTTTTCTAAAACTTTCCAGCAAACCCAACCTTTGCTTCAATGTTTGTAAGTCTGGTTGGAAGCTAGATTACTCGGCATACTTACATCAAATACAATCACTTTTCTCACTTCTCCAAATTTGTCTTCACATTCCTTTTTAAGGTCATTACGGAGGTTTGTAATTAGAACAGGATTTTTCTGCAAAAAAAAGTTAACAAAATTATCAATGCATATAGCCTAAAAAATGATACTACACAGTATTTTTCAGGTAATTAACTAACATAAGAAAAATCGGATTAGAATGTTAGTCTGTCACCACTAACCGACCACTAACCTTAAAATCTTCAAGATTGAACATATTCTTAAAAACAATGATCCTCTCTTTCTTCTGTCTTGAATCTCTATCAACCCAGTCCAGTAATCTAAAAAAATTAATCGCATTATATTATTATTATAATCCAAAATAACATGTACTGTGCAATGTTGGGCTCTATTAAAAAAATGTAACATTGACTGAGACTGAGAGCCGGCTTCTCTTATTTTTCTTGAAGCAAAGATGGCGGGGTACCACGCGAGTGACAAGGACGAGAAACGCGAGAAACGAGAGCGTCGCCAGGAGTAAAGAAATTAAAGGTTGGCGTCTTTGCATCTCGCGCGTAAACTCGTGCCACCCCGCTTGACGTCTTAATGAAAAAAAGGAAGGCTCAAAATCTGTATACATATTGCATTAATGATAAAGACCACGTGCACTGGGCTTCTTAACCTTCGTTATTTATTGGTCACGGCAAATCATGTCAAATCATTCCTTAAATTTAATATTCTAAGCACCGCGCCGCGGCTCTTCTTAAACTATAAAGGTACAATGGTAGCTAGCAAAATGTTTTCACAGGTTTATACTGAAAGGTTTGGTCATTATCCAGCTCAGTAGTTACAGGCATTCCACTCAAATAATTATGAAAAAATAATCCAAATAGAACATAAGAGGTATTAAAACCCCAAGTGGTGGGACAAAACCAGTTGGCTAGCGAGGCCAAGGATATGAATAACAAATCCAGCAAGTTGCTGGAGCGGGACCCAAACTCGGGACCGCCGGATTCGTATTGCGAGTCCGCGGGACACACTGATCACTTGGCCATGCTGCCTCTTAGTAAGAAATTCAAAACTACTCACTTTTCTTGTCCTTTTCCCGCTTTTTTCTTTTTATTCTTTTTCTTTTTCTTTAGTGCTGGATTGTATTCACCTTTAAGATGAAATTCAGCCTGGACAAAAAATAAAAAAAGCGAGAAAGCTAAATTATTACCTTTAAAGTCACAAAACTGTTGCCAGGCACGGTTCAGCTTTAACGTGTTTGACAAAGGAGGGTAAGCTAGAGAAAATTAACATTAAAAACATTCTGATAGTAAAACTTTTGGACAAAAAGATGTGCCCGATATATTACTGTCAGGACAGTTTAGAGTCCAAGAAATTTTGATGAAAATACTTTACCTGTTCAACATGTACTGTGCTGCCTTTGAAATCTGCCTCATCTAAAAGTTTGATAGCTAGATCAACACTTTCACGCTGTAAAAGAAAGCAATTATTTTCATGAATGTTATGGGCATACTGTGTCACTATACTAGGGTATTCATTTTGCTGTATGTATTGTGGTAAAATTTCTTTTATTTGCAGGTTTGAAATTTTTTCTTTTGTGTCTGGTGAAGAGACAAAAGAAATAAGAATTTGAAAATTGGCTGATAATTTCCAAAAAAAAAATTGAAGTAGAAAATATTTTTGACGTTGAAGGAGTCAGTTCTAATAAAACTGCAGTACAGTGTCAATGAGGGATAGAAACATTCAATGCTTTGATTTTTGAAGATAGTGACACTGGGGTCACACAATAACAGCCAAAAAAACTACGAATACATCAAAGGTAAGTCTCTTTTATTAATTTTATAGAAAAAAAGTAAAAATAAAATAATATTTAAAGCATTTGCAGACCTCAGTATTTTATTTCTCACACAAAGTCTCAATGGTCACTTGTAATGCGGCACCGACTCTCTTCTGAGAAAATATACATAACACTCTCGTAACATAAGCTTGGGACGCCTGTGCTGCTACTTGAAACATATGACCATGAATCTTAACTCCACAAGAGCACTGTTAGTGAGAAGGAAGTGCTCTAAATGTTGACTCAATGAATACTAGAATCTTAGGAGGACATGAACTAGCTAGCTAGTTCTAACTAGAAGTGAAATAGAGTATTGTTAGTTTAGTCACAGAAGCCAGTACTGTGGATGTAAATCACCTTGAGATAACAGCATCTTCCGTCACCTTTAATCTGTCCATTAGCATCCCTGTAAAGCTTTATTTTAGGCTTATCTACAACAAGAGAATTTAACATATGTGAATACTGGAATTTCAAAGTACATTTCCATTATAAAAGCACTTAAATAACGCTCTCAGTATTCATTTGGATTTATTGTTGTATTGTAATGCACAGTTGGTATCTTGTTAGTCTTGCAGATATGGCATACCTAAATAATCGTGCTGTTTTCAAAACAAGACAGTTACTAATATTATACATACTAATGGCATTTTAGAAATCTATTGAGCTTTTTTGCCAATATAACAAAGTTATTCCAGAATAAATATCTTGACCTGAGGTGTGGAAACAACTAAAAGTTGTGCCATGGTGAGGATTTTACAGTAAACCTACTTGTATCAGGGTCTTGCATTATGATGCCATACTTGCTCATCAGTTCAATAAATTCCTCTTCTGTTATATCCAATGGTAATCCTGTTGTCAAGGAAGAACCAGTGGATATCAGCTTAATCCTCAGAGTCAATAATAGCAACATGACTACAGTACTATGTTAAACTTACCAGAAACATAAACATTTGGGTTTTTCTGCTCGTCAACTTCAAACCATCCTAAACAGTAGTGAAGAGAAGTAATACATAAAACATGTGATTAAAACCTCAGATTACATCAAATGATCACAAAAGACCTTACTATAACACAAGAAGGATAATATTGATGGAAATATCCAAACACCAACAGAATAATTAGCTCTGCATATACCACTAAACGATGTAGACGCAGTCAAGAAATGTTATCAAATGTTTAGCTGTATGGGTGCAGGCAACTGACAAAACAGTCTTTTTGAGTGTGACTTGCAAACTGCTGATACCAATGAACAAGGCACAGCAAAACTTTCCCAATTATTTTGGCAGTTTAAGGTTCAGATATCCAACCCACTGCCAGTGAATATTTTCTTTTGATCTGCCAACAAGAAATATTTAACACCTTCATCTGCCTTCCGCTTTTTCTTCTTCACATCTGTTGGTGGTTCCTCTTCTAGTTTATTGGTCTAAGAAAAAAACAGTGGTTGGCATCAAGTTTAATGCATTCTTTGATGGACACACATAACACAATATAGCAGAATAATGTTCTGATGATTCAAGCTCAGTAATTAAGCAGTCCAACATTGTATTAAGGGTGAGAGACTGGTGACGTTTCTGAGCTACTTACACTGCATATATACATATCCTTATTTGATCAAGCAGGTTGGATAAAAGGTTGATGTGGTGATGTGGACCTCACTCGACTGCCACATGTGTTGACCAGTAAGCATACACAAAAATCTATCTGTACAAACTAAGGACATCTCAGAGAAAAAAGGATCTAGACCACATGGAAATTTATTATTACAACTGTAAAACAATAAAACATTTTATTACATTCCAATAGCAAAGAACTGCTCACTGTACCAATGGCTAAACTTCAGGCTAAGATGGAGACTGGGTGATCAGTAATGCTGATTCAAGACCACAGAATAACTTGCCTCTCAGCATTCAAAAATCCCATGTCAGTTGCTACTTTACAATAAATACTTGAAAAATTATCTTTTTAAAGAAGCTGCCTATGACTTTTAAGTTTTATTTCTGATACGAGGCATTATTTGCATTTTTATGCTGCGTAAGTTTATCTTTTTTTTTTTTTATTTGTAGAGTGTGGATCAACAACATAATTTGATTGTATTTAATTGGCCACTATTATTGTCTCCAAACTCAATTTAATAATCTGTGTGACATTTTTGGGTGCTTTAGTCATTTGCAATTCAAAGCTACTAACAATATTTCTTACCTGATTTTTTGCTGTTTGAGTGGTGTCTGGAAAAGTAGTAACAGTTGAATTATTTTCTGTAGTAGTATCAGCTTGCTCAACATCTGGTGTAAAACCATAGTTCATTTGATATGCTGCTATGAAATCTTCATCAACCTGCAGAGGTTTGGATTTTATACACTGATATGTTTGAATGTTTGACCTCTAAAACAAGTATCAACATCAATATTCTCCAGACCATTTTCCATCCGTTTCTTATTTTAACAATCAGGCCCCAGTTGTTCAAAAGCTGGACAATGCTATCCAACAGATAAATCACTATCCAGTGGTTAAGTATTAGGGAAACCATTGCACTAACCACTGGACAGAGATTTATCTGCTGGATAGCACTGTATACCTTTTGAACAACTTGGGCCAGAAGAATTTATTACAAATCAAGGAAGTTTATCAATGGTGATTTTCAAATAGAGGGAACAGCAAGAAGAGGTTCCCTCGCCACATCTCTCAGTCTGTTCTTCTCTTCATATCATCCCTTACCTTACTACATGTACATATTTCTGAATATCTGGAAAATTTCTTGCCAGGGGCAATTAATGATTGGAAGTCTCTACTGCCAAATATTTTAGTTATTGACTTGACCGGCAGTTTTTAACTTATGGTAATCCGGCTGATATGAAACCTGCTGACTTTTAAGGTGGCCCAAACCTATCTATATGCATTTTGGTTCTGTCCTTTTTGAATTAATGTGTTATTAGCAAGAACGATTTAAATGATTTCTATTTTTGACATCCTCAATAAAGAATGGTGGAACTTTAAGACAATGCTATTTATTTTGTTGTAGGCATAAAAACTTTTGAGGTATTGGTATATATGTTACAGGTCAAAATTTAAATTAAGGTTAGAATTTTTTAACCTAAGTTGATTCTCAATTTTGTTTGTCTCCTTTCCCTAATTCATGAATAATCAGGGAGAGGAGACAAAGAAAATTGAGAATCAACCTAGGCTAGAAAATTTTAACTGATTTTTATTTTGACTTGTAACATATAATTATTTATAACCGCATTTTTACAAAAAATGTAAATACATGTAACTTTGTCAATCCCACAACAAATTTTCCCTTTTTTTCAGCAAATAAGCCTCAGAGCTCTAAAGTTTTAAACCTGCAAGTTTGGAGTCAATTGTGACCATTCACCTCGCTGCACAAAAATATGCTAGTCAAATTTAACCTTAGAATGCTACACCAACACATTTGTGAAAGTTAACAAATGAATAGTGGAAGAGTGCCGACGGGCTATCTCCTGTCTGAAAGGGTATTCTTACCAAAAGCCTTATTGCAACGAACAAAGTAATCAGAAACCTACTGCGAATACAGTTAGCAGTAGAATAAGAACCACTTTAAAATGAATGCGGGGTGAGATTAAAGAACCTCTATTTATGAAAGTTACTGAGTATTTGTCCCTTTCTTTTCAAAATTAATCTTAAAGCAAAATATAGCATCTACCAGGTCCAGTACTTCTAACCATCCATTTTTCAGCTGCAATGAAAGCCCTTGTATGTGGTAATTTAATCAAGCTTATTTTATAGATTTGCCATTACATTCACACGGGAGGTTTGCCACTTGGGAATAAAGATGAAGAAAAATGCAAAATATAATACAATCATATTATTTTTCTCATTATCCCTAATTGCAAACTGCCCATGCAAATGTGATGGCAAATCTGGGAAGCTTGAATAAATTACCAAGCACTAGGGTTTTTATTGCAACTTAAAAAATGGATGGTTAGAAGTACTGGAGTTGGTGGCTTGTTTTCTCCTCAAAACAGGAATGTTCGGTGCTAAAAGCTGGAAGGAGGTTTCCGTAGATGCTAAATTTTGCTTTGTTAAGATTTGTTTCAAGAAGAAAGGGACAAATACACAGTAACTTTGATAAATAGATGTTTTTAAATGCTACCCCGTATTCAGCAAAAAAATGTAATGCTGAATGTATTCACTGTAGGTTTCTGATTACTTACTTTCTTGCACTGAAGCTTTGGGTAAGAATATCCTTTCAGGTGGGAGATAGTCCATTGGCACGCTTCAGCTATTTGTGCATCAACTTTCATGAAATAATGTGTTAGCGTAGCATTTTTATGTTAAATTTGACTAGCATTTTGTGCAGCAACTTGTATGGTTACGATTGACTTTAAACTTAAAGATACAAAACTTAAGAGCTCTGAGGCTTATTTGCTGATGTTAGGGAAAAATCTGTTGCAGGAGTTTGAAGTTCTTTACATTTTCTGTAAAAATGCAGTTTTAAATAATTATATGCCGATAACTCAAAGGTAATATACCTACAAGAAATTACATAACATTTTTGTAAAGTTCCATCATTCCTTATTATAAGGATGCCAAAAATCATAGAAATCGGTTAAATTGTTCCTGCTGAAAGAGATGATTCAAAAACATAACCAATTGACGCATATAAATAGGTTTTGGCCACCTTAACTTTTTTGCTTTGTTTATCTATTCATTGGACTGCAAAACAGTTGATCTTTTTCTCAAAATCATATTTGCAAGGCACAAAGCACAGGCATGATATTTTTGCACAAAGCAAGTGGGCCTCACATGCATCTTCCCCAGTCCCTCTCTCTGTTTTCACCCTCACTTTGGACCTTTCCTTTGAATGCTTGTGCACATTCTTGTCCTAAGCAAAAATAGAGGCTGTTTTGCACTCAGTTTAGTAGGCACTCAGTATGCATAAGAAATGTATCTTTCCTGGCTGGCAAACACTCTTTGTTTCTCTGTTCCTGAAACATCGAATTTCCCATCCCAGGGGCGGATCTAAGGGGAGGGTACATGCAGGGGATGTGAAACCCCCCCTGCCCCCCTGCCTTTGAGATGACCTGTGGCTTAGTTCTAATACAACTGGTATCCTATGTTAAAATTTGTTTACATCACCAGTCTTAGTGGTGCACCCCCTCCTAACAAATATCCCATTTGGGTTTGTCTAGCTCCGCAAATATTCTCCGAATAGCAGATGTTGCCCTCCGAGTTGTCTTCTTGCTGTTTTTGCTACGTTTTTAGCCATTAATTTGCCTAGTTCCAGCTGTAGTTCTTACTCTTGAAACGAGTAAAGTGTCGGCCATTTTGTTTTCACAACCAAAACAACTCAACCTTGTCCCCAGGTCTTCTCGGTTAACGGTTCATTAACATGTAGAAGGCTGCATTTTCGACGTCATTTTCTCGTTAAACACAAAATTCTTCCAAATTTGGTCATCAGGAACTGGTTATGGTGAATTATAAGTGTCCTTTTAGCCAATCAGAATTGGGGAAATGAATGAATAATAAATAAAATTAATTGCAACAGTCTTGAAAGTCATTACTTAGCATCTAGCCTTTTGCTTGACAAAAACTTGTTTTAAGCTTCAGTAATTAAATTTTAAAAAGTAATGGTGTATATAACTTGTATGACCTGATAATTGGGAAACTAAATGTATAAATACCTTAGGAAACCAGCCTCTTTTGTCTGAATCCCACTCATAAACAGTCCCATCAGACTGGTCCACATAAGTCAGCTCGTCATTTTCGGCCCTAGTTTCCACGCTCTTGGCCTGTTCTTTGAGCTCCTCTAAAAACTCTTTAGTACCTGAATTACTCATTTTCAAAATTTGGAAGAAAGAACAAAAGGTTTTAAAGTATAAAAATTATCTCAGTGCACAGCTACTGCACGAAGTATAAGTGACAGCCCTTACTGAATGTTTCTGGTCATATAAAATGTACTCAAGTGTCAGAGAGGCTTGGTAGCAAAGTCCCCAACAACATGGCGGTCATATGAACTGATTGAACAACGCAAATGCAAGCTGTAAAGCTAATTTTTTCTAAAATCTTCGACATAACTACGAATGGCTTACTACTAGCATTCACTACCTAGCTTGTCAAGGTAATGGTACAGCTACGGCTATTGTATTACAGTGCATTGGTTGCTCAATGCTACCGCGACTACAATAGCGCGAGCCTTCTTTATTTGGTAAAATTTCTCCGTATAACCCCATAAGCTTACATTTAAGTATGGATGCGGCAGTTTCATACTTTTTATCACAAATAGTTTAATGTGAATAGAGTCGAAACATGTATGCATAATAAATTTATGGGGTTACGCGAAAGTCTTTCCTTGGTTTTTGTAAAAGCTGAAAAGCAGTGTACTACAAAAACTTGAAACTTCCATGTCCGCACAGGTAATCAATGAGAGTTTTTTTGGCAATCTCAAGAAAATACTCACTATTGCATGGCCGTGCAAAAACGAAGAAATTGAGTGAAACCGAGACTACAATGGGAAACTTCTAAAACATTTATTTATTTTAGGTAATGCATGATTGTTGTAGAGATGGCTGTGTCATTTCAAACCCGTGGTCGTCATGGATATGCCGTCAAGTTTTCACCATACTTTGGTCACAGACTTCTCTGTGCCACCTCACAGCATTATGGGATTGCAGGCAAGTCATGCATGTGACTATTATAATATACAGTGTACCCTGAACAGATTCTTTGATACATGTACATGTACAGTCAACTTTTGCCTTGCAGACACCCCAATAGAAGAGACCATTACCCAGAATGCTATTGTCTTGTGCAACATGTACTTACAGTGCCCAGTTTGTTAATGTGCAGGATAATAATTGAATGGATAAGCTTTCGAAAAGCCAATCAAATGCCGACTACTCTCGAAAGAGAATCGGTAGCTGTAGTCAAATGGTTTGATGTGTGAAGTGTCAATCTCAATTGTAAAACTCTTGGTGTGAAAGTGAGTAATCAGGGTTAATAATGGACAGCACAGGGTTGTCATAAAGTTTTGAAGTAGATGGCTGAGTTGTCAAAGTAAGCAGCCAGTCCAGGGATATTTTATTTAAAAAATGCCATCAACAACAACAGCAACAACAACAACAACAACCATTTATTTGTACTCACAATTTATAAAATAATTACAATAATCATTAAATTAGTATAGAGTACTGCCTGCCCAAAATAACCATAAGGGCTAAAAAGAATGGGCAGACATTAAGTTCCATAGATTATTTATACAGTTATCGGTCGGTAACACACTACACACTACACACACACACACAAATATAAAGATACAAACAGAATGGAAACTTACAGCAGAGCAGAATATATCCTTATGAATTAATTAAAATAATTGTAATATTCAATATGAATCAATAAAGTGTATTTTTAATTTCTTCTTTTATTGAAAATCAAGTAATTTTTTGTCAGACTCATCAAGAGAATTCCAAATTTTAGGTCCCTGATATCTAATGTTGAAGATTCCGAAATTAGTCCATCTGTAAAGAAATGCCAAGTAGAGTAGCCAGCTGATACTAACCAAGTAGGCGGCGATTTTCGCCGGCAGCTGGCTACTTTTGACAACCCTGACAGCAGGTCGCCAGTCATGATGACCGGCCAAATATTTTTTAGCCTGGACAAGCCCTGATTCTGGATGGTCAAATAATGAATGCTGTAATATTTTTTTTGCCTAAGGAATGTCGAATTATGTTGGGAATAGATCATTATCTCTACATCGACGTTCAGGTTTTTGGTAGCAAGTGGACGAAAAGTGCATTGACACATTGTAGAGTTCCTTTCTGCAGTTTTCGCACGTTTTAATGTCCATTCTATCTTGAGTATCATCGTACGGCGGTGTCTGTAGTCTTTTAAAGGTAAAAAGTGAAGCGTAAATCCTTTTCAAACTCTTAAGGATCATGAAATGGAATACACATACAGTTACACAAACTTTAGGAATTACAAAAAAAAAATTTGGGTTATTAAAGAACAAAATCTGCACACATTTGTTTTACGTCCCATTATCTGCATTGATGTTCAGAAATGAACATCGGTGAAACTTGATCTTTTTCCTTGCCTAGCACGTGATTGAAAGTGAGTAAGTCTCTTCCACAAAGAAGAATCGTCACTGATGGCAAAGAAGTTGATTTGGTGAGAAGTCTGTTCCACAAACAGTGTGTTTATTATCAGAAGTCATTAAATATGCAGCAGAGCTTTCATTTGGGTCACCGCACAACACTTTATCATGAAGGGCTCAAATGTCAACAGAAATTTGCATACTGTTGTTTACAAGAAGGAGAATTAAGAGCTGAGATAGACGACGTTTCTTCTTGATTAGGTCCGTAGCTTAAATTCCCAAAGAAGGTCACTACTGATTACAGCAAAGCAGAAAGTACAATACGATCTGCGTCGTTGCATTACTCTACAACTCAGTTTGTTGTTGTTTCTCTTAGTTTCATTTCATTATGACAGGACGACATGGAATTAGTTTATTGTGCTGTTCTTTTTCTTAGAAGGCTTTAGTACAAAGCAGCAAAAAATACCAAGAAAAGAGACATCATTACAGCATTATAGAGCATTAAGTGACAACTGTATGGAAAATGAAATGTTCATATCCAAAAATGACAGGTCAAAAATAACCGGCAAGATGAGAGTTTGACAGGTCAAGTCCGCTATCACACGGGACATTGTTTGCTGACCGGCTGCTATTTTCAGCCCTCTGGTAATTGCATTCTAATTAAAGGCGGGCCCCACGTAACAAAAAATTAATTTGAGTGCCCCTTTTTTTTCATCATATCTTTAGAATGATTTGACTGATCTGACTACGCGCAATAGCCAAACAGTTTCTCTCAGTACATACTTTATATAAAGCATTGCCAAATAGCAAAAGAAATGAGCGGAAGACTTGCTTTTGTTTCAACGTTGCATTCCAGTTTCGTAAGACCCATCAAAGCAGCTCATATTAAAGACACGCTCTTGTACTCGATTGGTTTGTGTACTCCATGCGTTGTTCGCAGATTTAAAAATAATAAAGTGTTTTTTCTAATAATAAGTCAATGGAAGTGAAGAAAATGCAAGGTATATGACATTTCCCTTTGAAATCCTGAGTCGGTTAACATGTCAAAGCAACTGGGAGTTTTAAACCAAGTCGGGCGTGTCCTCGTGATTTACGAATGTAAACAAACAGAGTACTCTTAGAAAATGTCAAAAAGCCAGAATTTCCAAACAAAGTAATCGTATCAAACTTCCAGAGAGACTTCCTTAATTGTCAAACTAACATATGCTGACACAAGAATAAAGTGACTTGCCAAACAAATATTTAGCCTCGCACGTGACCTCCCATACAAAATAGTGACTAAAGTAGCCAATTTTCAAAACAAAAAAGCCAGAACTTCTATAAGGTCTACAAAGTCAGCAGTGGTTTTGTTTTTTTATCGACATCTCTTCTACAATATCTATATGCTGACACTAATGATTCTCATAAAGTTAGAGTGAAAATCTGAAAAACATGAGCCACTCTGAACAGTTTTGGTTGTCTTTTCTTTCTTTTTGGCCACAGTTCGCTGATCATCATTTCAAATTTGGTGCTCAGAGTGCACTTAAAGTTCCCGCATATGTTGCATCTTGCATCATTCTGGGCAGTACAGCAGCTAAATCCCTGGAAAACATAAATTGCAGCTGCTGTTGATGGGGACACTAGCAATTTGACTGTATATTGTGGTATAATAATTATTATGGTACACTCATTTTAATGTAATATTCATCAGTAAAAGCCCAATGTGTGTGTGTGTGCGGTAGGGGCACTTCCTGACCCGTATAAGCTACATGTTAGGTATGTTCTGCGCCAAACTATTTGGTTTTTGAGAAGCTTGGGTCTGAAAACAGCTAAAGAGTTTGCTCATTATGGTCTGAAATTGGGTTTGATTTTCTTGGGAGCCAGGAGAGTGTTTGATGAATTAATCCCCTCAGCTCCAATTGAATGAGGATGTTCCATGTCAATTACAACAAAATAGCTAAAAATTTCTTGAGCAATATGTTGACTTCACTTAAACAAGGTAATTAGTTCAGCACAACTTTCCAAATTCCACATCTGGAAATGGGTATGGCTTAACAAGTAACCAAACCTGGTTTGTGTAATGTTAGGGTCAACATTTTTGTTGATTTTTTGCTTTTTCAAAATGCAAGACCAAGAGGTTCCCCACTACAACTTTCAAAGAACATCTAGAGATGTAGGGAACCACTTAAAACATATACCCTGGGAAAAAGTGGACCCAAATTTTGTAAATTCCAATCATTTCCTACCCACAATGTAAAGAGTTAAACTTTTCACTTTGCAGGCCGGGGTACTCTCTTTATTTTGGATGTTCTTCCCTCTGGTGTTCAGGTACTAGGCAGGTATAACATTATTTTGAACATAGTGCTATTTTATTATGTTATTAACTGGTCTTCAAAAAGTCCCTTAGCTTACTAACGTGTACGTGTGACTGTGTATTTACGGTTGTTTTTCATGATAAAGTACATTTATGAATTACAGTGTTGGTGAGATTGGTGACCCCCACTTTGTGCTGACATCTCACTGGATTTCAGTGATTTTGTACAAATAGTTATGGTGAGTCCTGGGACTCATCTTATGAAAAATAATGAGTCCCAGTCCAAAACCATTGAGTCCCAGTTCAAAAACATGAGTCCCTGGGTCTTCATGTAACCACACAGTTGCTCTTAAGAGAGACTCCAAAACTCTGCATTACAGTTTACTGAAATAAAAATACACATGTATACTCTGGCCCTCTATTGTCAAGCACAACAAAGAAATATGCGCCGTTAAACAACAGCCACAAGAACAGCCACAGAAATCACACAAACAGGATATTCTACAAAAACATCTTCAGATTGATCAATTGATCTTTGCATCCTATGGGACGCACACCACAAATTATTTTCATCTTTGGGTATTTTATTTGTGCATCAGGGATGCAGGATGCAAAGGTAAGAAAATCACTGGGATTTATGTAAATTTATATTGCATTATTCTTTTACAACTTTGTTCCTCGGCCCTTCAGGTGGGAGTGGAGTGAGGGTCTTTTTGACTGCTCATGGAGTGAACACAATCCAGATTTTAATGTGACTGCCAGTGGAGATGGTTCACTACAGGTCTGGGATCTTAAGAACCCAAAGGTAAATATTATCCTCAAATCTATTATAAATAAGCTCATCATTTGCCTCTCAGTGCATTCAATTATAATTTTAGAGACTTAAACTTCTAATAAAACATGTATAATCTGTTTAGGGTCCTGTAAAAGTTTTCAAAGAGCACAGTGCAGAGGTAAATAAACAATATTAATTCATTATTTAAAAAAAAAGAATAATGATAACTAGTGGATCTAGTTTTTGTTTTACTGGGTTTGTTTTAATAATTATAAAGCTGTAAATAATGTTTGTGTGTCACTCAGATATTTTTCTCACAGGTTTATGGAGTTGACTGGAGCTGTAGTCGGCAAATTGATCAATTTTTGAGTGCATCATGGGATCATAGCATAAAATTGGTACTGTAAAGTTTGTAATAAATACAATTGTAAACTGAAAATGTTTGATTGCTTCAGTTAATTATGGTACTAGTAGTTATAAGACAGTGGGCAGTGGGGTTTCTTCATTTTATAAACACAATTTACACTTTAAGAAGGTCTAGCTTTCATAGCTCATAAATAAGAGCATGTTATAGATCATGCTACCATTGCCAGTTAAACAAAGTTTTTGACAGCTTTCTGAAAGGTCGTACAAATGTAAATGTTTGATAACATTAATGGGCTCCCTATAATACACAACCAATCAAAATCCAACATAGCAACAGCAGTACAATTTTCAGTGTAAGATTGGTGTACCCAATATTTTATACCATAATAGTACAATGTAAATATTTTACATCATGTACAGCTTTATTTCTGATACAGTGGGATCCAAAACAGTCACAGTCGCTGGCAACATTTACTGATCATGAACATGTGGTCTACAGTGCTATATGGTCTCCTCATATTGCAAGAACATTTGCTTCAGCTTCAGGTACAAACTTCTTTTTATTTCTTTATTCAAATGTTTCAAATGTGTTAATTTATTAGAAATGTATTACCAGCAGGATAATATTACTGTATTTGTATATATAGATAGTGGTGGGCAATTAAAGTAAAATTTTACCCATTTGCTCCTAGCAGGGCTGTTTCTGGTCACTCATCATCACCATCATCGGTTGACCAAAAAGCTGTTGACTGTAAGTTGTCTCCAACTGACTCGGCTTGGGCACTGCACACAATGTCATCCTCTGAGAAATGCTTTTTGGGGTCGATTCTGGTCACTACCCGGCTAAAAAGAATCAAAACTGCCCTAAAGGCTGTTTATGAGTTAAGAACTTCACCGCCTTCTGTTAATTGGAATTTTTGTGTCTGTTGTACCTGGGTTTTTGTGTTTTTCTCTGGCCTGTTTCATCGAATCATGCTAATTTGAGTATGTTTTGAAAGATCTTCCCCCTGCACAAGTTAGATGTCAATGATCTCTTAGATAGTTAGAAGTGAAGATATCACAAGCAGCATTTTATATTTTATCAGTGTTACCTAGGTTACATAAGACATTTCTTTCCATAGTCAGTTTATTACACTGAGCATGTAAATATTTAGCAATTATTGAACGAGGTTGAGCGAAATATCGTGATTTGTCAGTGGCGAGGAGATCAATATTATTTGCCGAAGCTGAAAGCTGAGGCAAATAATTGATCTGTGAGACACTGACAAATCGCAATATTTTGCGATAACCAAGTTCAATAATTGTTTTATCATTCTATCACTGAGTTTGTTTTTTAATAAATAATATCTTCGGAAAGCGGTTAGCGTGGGCTGCCTTCCAGGATTAATGACAGAGATCACATAAACAAGCAAGGAGCAAATGTGGTTTCATGTATGCATGAGCAGAATAGCATTTGCAGCCAAAAACAGTTGAACGACATTGCGCATGAGCACACCATTATTTGTAGGCAGTTATTTGCAGGTCACATGGTGGGCTCTCGGCCAATGAAAAGGAAGAAACAGTTGCATCGAATGATAATTATAATTAACCAACTGCCTCGCTTAAGTGGAAGGTGGGTGCCCGGGATACCCAGGGGCTTCCACTGTGGCCAGCCAGCCCCTAGATAGAAAAACTGCCCCCATGGCTGGCAAATCCCCACAACCCAGCCATGAGTCCCCATTCCAGGCACCCGTCACACTGATGAAACAGTGGAAGGAAGAAAAAGGGGATGGGAGGGGGGGAAGACGCTGAATGACCGCTCCACAAAAAACCACAGTACAAATGCTCAAACTCACAGATCCCAGCTGTATACAAAGCTACACAAACCATGTGAGCCTGCACTTATGGGATTGACCGCTGGATCCATGCTAAGCCTGTGGGCTACTTGACCGCTATGCTTGTGGACCGCATGACCGCTTGACTTGTGGACCGCATGACTGCTTAACTTGTGAACCGCTAAACTTGAGGACCGCTTAACTGCTAAGCTTGAGAACCGCTAAACCGCTAAACTTGTGAACCTCTTGACCGCTAAACTTGAGAACCACTTGACCGCTAAGCTTGAGAACCGCTAGACCGCTAAACTTGAGAACCGCTTGACCGCTAAGCTCGTGGTGGTTAACTTAGTTAAATTGCATTTAACCAAATTTATTTTTATCATAGTTATACATGATTCATGTTAT
>JBBMOI010000014.1:690000-692500 GCA_038088405.1 Porites divaricata | reverse complement strand
AAGGCTGCTACAAAGTAAATACTTGGAGAAAATGTTATGCCAAGGATTGATACTGTGATAAGACATGAGAAGTGAAGAAGCATTTTTGAATCATTGTGATTGTAGAAGTCTGCTATTGAACCCATTAGAATCCCAGAAAAGCCACCAACTAAGGCATTATATGACATTATGTAGCCATTTGTTTTTGGGCTGGTATTAAAGTGAAATTCTAACATGGACATGAAATTGCTGCGGAACACTAGCATTGAAAATCCCATAAGAAAACGAAGGACCAACAAGTCCATTATGGAACTGACTGATGCAAGTTTACTAATACTACTGACTTCCTCACAAGTTCTTTTTGCATCTCCATTTGATACATTTCCAAGTTTATCTTGAACAGATTCTCTCTCTGTTAGATGATCATCTCTTTTATTTTCAGTTTCCTCAGGACCACCTTCGTTATGGACTATTTCTTGTCTTGATTTGTAAGTGTGGTAAGCTTTAATTTCTTCAACTTGTTTCACAAAAAACCACACAAAGAAAAAATTTACAATAAGAATTGTAGCAGCCAAGTAAGCCACCCTGGAAAAGCCATTTGAGTGCATCGCCAAGTGACCACCAATCAAAGGACCGATCACAAAGCCAAGGTTAGAAAAAGCATTGAAATTACCAAACACTTTGGGGTGATTGACAGGTTCTGAAATATCAGCTAGATATGTCTTTGCAACACTCTGACTGTGCTTGAAAATTCCTGTGAAAAATAAAGAGATATCCAAAGAATTAGGTTACCCTGGAATTTTGAGAAACTGCTATGTTCTCCTTCAAATTTGCATTGTACAAATCACAAGAAGATCAGGAGTCAGGTCCTTAAATATTACACACCTGTTATCGAGGATTTTTCAATATTGTTCCCCCTGGAGTACATGCAACTTACAGATGATGTAAAGCCACAAGTGCATACATGTACAAAATGCTATGTTTCAGTTTATGCCATCGGTTGAAATTTATTCTCCTTTGAAATATATTTTTATTGTTTTGGGGTGTGACAATGATGAGCTTTCTCTATGGGTACAGTATTTCCTCAAATAATAATTGGAGGCGATTTTTAGAGGGAAGGCGATTATTTGAGGGAGGCGATTATTTCAAATATTGCTCACTGGAAGTTGTGGCTTAAATATTATGTATTATTATCCCATTAAATCAAACAATTATCATATAAAATAAACTGAATATGGGCTTTTTAAGTGTTCCAAATTTGGTTCCTTGATTAAAATTTTCAGAGCTTGAATCGTCACTCATCCTTTTTGCTGGATCAGATTCCACTTCAACTTGACATGGAGGCCGAGGGGATAAAAGAAAGAGAAGATGGCGAAAGGGGTTGGGGGGGGCAATAATATTATAAATTATAAACATTTCCATCAAAGGGGGCGTTTATTCAAGGGAGGCAATTAATCGAAGGACATCATGCGTTTCTCATCAATTCATAATTTTTTCCAACGAAATCGTTGCATATCAAGAAATTTTGTGCAGCAACCAAGATGACAAAGAAGGAAACAACAAAATAAAAAGTGAGCAACAGGTTTAATATGCAAAACAAAAACTTTGAACATGTAGCAAACATTCTGTAAGATTCCTTTGCTATCATTGCACTACTAACATAGTCAAACTTGGTTGCACGGCGATGTGATCGTAGCTATATAATCCCTACAGTCATTGTTTCATCCACAGCGATGGTCCTGACTTCAATTTCATCAGAAATACTCATGTATAGGCTCAGTACAATGAGTTTGAAACAAAGGAAAGTAAAATTTAAACCAAGGATTAAGCACATTTTCCAGCCACAAATTGTGGGAAGGTCACTGTAAATATTCATATACATGTAGTACTAAGCATAATGAAGCTTTCTTCACAAAAAGTTCCTAGTAAATATTCTGTAATGTTTTTAACACCGCAGTACAGCAGCATGTCTGTATTGGGATATCTCAATGAATTTAATCTTCGTTTCTTTTTTTTTCCAGCTATTGTTCTCCTCTTGCATCACAATAAACCTTGTTCATGTTCGCTAAAGGTCTAATTTGCAGAAGCAACTTTTAAGTTGCAACTTGAAAGGTGTTAAGGTTGAGTTACAGCAGGTACATCACACCTGGCCAGCTGTACACCTGCAAGTTAAACTGTCTCTGAGTTCACATACATAATTATACAGTACCTGCAGGAATCCTACTGAGTGCCAGGAAAAGTAAAGATGTTGGAAGAGAAGTCATGTAATAACCCATTGCAGTGCCTAGGAGGCTCACCAAAAGAAGCTGCTTTCTTCCAAAAACATCGCTGAGCTTGCCCTGGTGGAATACATAAAATTTAGCATTAAATATTGTTTGGGAGAGACCTTTAACTGCTGTAATTAAAAATTAAAATTAAAATCAGCCAAGCTTTTGCTGGTCAACGGCATCATCAGGGAAGCAATGCTAATTTATGGTTAAGACAGAGACATTTAATTTACGGGTGGAGATTAGTTTTATAA
>JBBMOI010000014.1:682500-687500 GCA_038088405.1 Porites divaricata | reverse complement strand
ATGCACTTCACTGACTTTCATTTCCAAGGCAAAGTCAAAGCTTTAAGTATTAAAATGGGTTTACTTATTTTATAAGTTTTGTAGCAAAAGATAATGTTTTACAAGTTTTCCATCCATTAAAATTCTTAACGCTGGTTTATTGACTTGTTTTAAGCTACACAGTGGTAAGTAGATCGACTATATAAAATCATTGAATGAGGGAGACACAACGCAAGATAAAATGACTCGGCCGCAACCTTTTTGCTGCCAGATCTATTTTTGTTTTGATGTTCGCACCAGACGTTACTGGTCCTGAAGAAGACTATTTGTACTAGTTGAAATATATTCCTTATCAAACAAATACTCTTTTTGCATAGTTCATCCTTAATCAAAATAGTTTTTTATTCAAAAGAACATTTTTTCTTCACATTGTTATTCAATGAACACACTAGTCAACTTTTTTCACTAGCGTCTCCGGATTTAAATCTCTCCAAATAACTTTTTTTAAGGTTTTAACCGTCTACTAGTTTATTTCAATGTAAAAATAACTTATAGTTAGCTTATTTGGGGCAATAATTCAAGTCAAATGTGGTTTTGGGAAGCGGGGAAAATTTTAGCCTCGTTTCCATGTCCAGAAATAAGGTCATTTTTTCAAGGTCAGATTTTGTGGTTAAAAACTCAAAATCACCCTTTGTGTTCAGCACATAATTTTCATCTAGAAAAAAAGCATTTACCAACTTTTCCTCGAGTTTGCCGACAGAAGTTTTATTAGCGGCTTTTTACCAAAAGTTGTCCCAGTCTATTTATTCATCAGTCAATTCCAGCTGCACCCGGAGGTCAGCCTGGGGGAAGGAGAGGTGGGGGTGTTGGGTACAGCTGGAATTTATTGACTGATGCATTGTTTCTTGATCAATTTATAGTTTTCTTACTAAAACAAAAAGCACGTGAAGCGTTAGCTAGCAGATGTAAGTGGTGAACAATAGCATTTTTTTCAGCATTTTTATGGGAGACAGGGCTTTCAACCCTGTCTAAAATAAACTGGTCTGTTAAAATGCCAAGGCTTAGCATGGTGCAGCACACTCTGCACAGACACAGTGTAAATATTAAGTCTGTGAGTACTACAGTCAGTTCTCTTCATTTTATAGTCATAGATAACAACAGGCAGAGCCGTAGCTACAGGGTTCATACAAAAAACTGCAACCATTTTAAAGGAGTTTTCAAGGACCACATGAGATTTTCAAGGACCAATTACAAGGCATATAATTTCACAGATTGTACAAAAATACACATTCCCAGTCCACTCTGACAAGACTTTAAGGCTTTAACTGTTTGCTCCACCAACTTCTCTACATTTTTCAGTTCACTTGTCTTAAATTGATAGTTAATTATTGCATAAAAGAGCTACGATTTATATTCTGTCTCAGACAACCAAAAAGCATCAAAAAACTCTTTCCATGCAACTACATTCAAAGTTGAAGAAAATTCAAGGACTTTTCAAGGACTTGTACAGAAATTTAAGGATTTTCACGGACTTCTCCTAAAATTCAAGGACTTTAAAGACTGTGCGAACCCTGAGCTAGTGGGGGGGGCACGGGGGGGGGGGGGGCGGCTGCCCCCCCCCCCTGGACCTGTTGAGCCAGACATATCAAGTCTGTTGATGGATTTGTTTTCTTTAGAGGTCGATTTTTCGGGGACATATCTCATGACAAGTGCTGAAAATAGTGTTTTGGAGCCTCCAAATTTGAAAATTTTCTGGGGGAGGATACCGCCAGACCACCTCTACAAAGCTCTTACCTTCAGCACTCGCAATAATGCCCCCCTGTTACAAAAATCCTAGTTACAGCCCTGACAGGGAGGGCAGTGGGGCAGCAGCAGTGACAAATAAATTAAAAGAACCTTTGTTTACAGTGCTACGCGCGCTACCGTTGCCACACTGGAAAGTTTTTGACAACTTTTTGACATCTTTTTGACAACTTCCATATCAGATGACCAATCAGAATGCGCAGGTGAATGGGCGGAGTAAATAGGCAATTAGCGACGACAGTTTTGAATTCTTTTAAATCTGTTTGCCGATTTCCTCATTGAAATCTAGGGTTGACCGAGAATGAATGAACATCAGAATACTTGTAAGCTTCCTTTTTGATGTTTTTCAAGATTTCAAAGTTTACATGTATATTCAGCTATATTCACAATAAATTGTCATGTCGTTGCACATTTATTTCTGCAGCTGATGTTCAATTAAGACAAAACATCAACGGTGGAATATATGACAATGGTCGTTCTTTGCCTACGATGTACAGAGACAGAATATTAGACCTGCATCACGACGGGCTCAGTGAACGTCAAATTGCTCGAGAGGTTCGTGTTAGTCATACCTACGTCGGGAAAGTCATCAAACGTTACGACGAGTCGAATACAGATCTCAGAGCCCAAAGGAGCCATTTCGTGAAACCCAAAGTAGATCAAACCGTTTCTGAATATATTGAATGTTGTAGACTCATGAACCCTAGCATTTATGGAAGTGAAATCAGACAGAGATTACTTCTTGATGGCGTCGTTCACCCAGTAGATATCCCCAGCGTCTCACAAATAAACAGAGTTTCACATACACAACATGCAATGACAAGGAAGAGAATAACAGTTGTTCCACGCGAATCAACAACGCCCACCGCGACGGAAGCTGTGGATGCTTTCCTTAACGAAATTTCAAACTTTAGGGCATCAAAGTTACATTTTTTCGACGAATCTAGTGTGGTAAAAACAACAGGAAATAGAAAGTATGGCAGTGCTGTTCTCGGAGAACCTGCCATTGAAGTTCAACGATACGCATCCAATTCAAACTACACAATAAATCTATTACACTCCATAAATGGGGTTGACTTTTTTAATATTTTGGATGGCCCTTCCAACGGCATGGAACTATTAACATTTTTTGACGAGGCCCTTCAGCTACAGCGGGAGGATGGAAGCGCAACTCTTGAACGCGGCGACTACGTTATAATGGATAATTGTGGATTCCACCATGCACGATTCGTGGAACCTATTCTAAGGAACATGTTTGCTGACTGTGGTATAACTTTATTATTTCAGCCTCCCTACTCCCCCGATTTCAACACTTGTGAATTTTGCTTCCGTCAAATAAAGGACTATTTGCGTCGCTATCAATTCTTTGCAGAACATGAAACGAAAATCGCAATCGCGGAAGCTATTTTACAAATATCCCCAGAAAACTCGTTCTCGTATTTTTGCCACTGTGGCTATGTTTTCTAGTTTTATTAATTGCTTACACGTAGTATAAACGAGCAATTTACCGAGAACATGTCTTATTTTGTTTCTAGGAAATACATCTTATTTGGAATGGCCGACCGTCTGTGTGTTTTCCCATTGTTTACTTTCTGGAATTATTAAACCTTCAAAACCAAACGAACGGCGTTCTCTGTAACCCAACGTAAAACGTATTATTTTTTTTAATGAAAATTATATAAACATGTCAAAATCAACAGTTTCGCTGTAACAAAACGAAAGGCGTATAAACGTGACAAAATAAATTACAAGAATTTCGGCATCATTGCCTTCAATTGAGAGTTCTGAAACTGATCAATGATAAGTGGAAGTTTCCAGTCCTGGCTCTCAGGCCAGTCTGGAACTTTATTGTTCAAGGCTCTCTGTAAAATTAGAAGATCACGATCTAGTTGCATTCGTTTCCCGGTACCATATTTGAGCAAGTTCTGCGCCTTTAATCTAGGCCGCATCACGGCAAAGAATGATGTCTTGGCGCGCTCCCGTGCGCTTGCTAAACGTTTGATGTTTTCCTCTTCCTCTGCTGCTTGACTTTCAAGTGATTTAATCTCGCGCTGAACCTCGTTGACCTTCATTTTGTGCTCAGGGTGTTTATCTTTTATTTTACACGAATCAATGTTTGAACAAGGAGGACTGCGGCAAGTTGTCTTCGTATGGCCAGTTGCATGACAATTATTGCACACACGTGCTCGAAGACTTGAGAGTGTCACGTACTCGTTCTCTAGCTGATTAAGTTTTTGCAGAGCTTCCTTCGCAGTAACTATCTGCACTTGCAAAACAGTAAGACTGTCTTTCATTTCCTGTTGTTTAGAATCTAACGGACTACATCCTTGCTGGTCATTTTGAGCTGCTGTCGGACTCGATCGCGCGTCTTCAGTGAAACTTGCAGACGGAAAAGTTGGCGCATAAAATGACAGTTGTTTGGGTTCTAAAGAACTAAGTTCGTCGCCGGTATTTGGATTTTCCATGCCAGAATCCACTCGCTTCATTTTGCGCGGGCACGGAGAGTCAATTTCGTTTGCTTGAATGAATATTTTCTTGTAGTCGCGGTCTTTCACTTCTTTGGCCGTGCGAAGCATTTCCGAGAACGCAAACAAATCTGCCTGACAAACATTCACCATATCGCCATCCTCGTCACGGTAGCGAAGTCTAATCTTATCTGCGTCCAGATGAGCCAAAGAAGAACAATTCTTTCTTATGCTACTTACAAGACCATGGTATGATACGTTTTCTAAGAGAAAAGTTGGGAAGCGTTTCCCTCCGTATTCCACTTTCACCTGAAACGCCATTTTCGTCCTCTTGTTGTGAGACCTGAAAATTCCCACGTGAGTGAATGAACTCATTATTTGACATCTCCGCCCTTGAAAATTCTCATGTTGTGATTGGCTGGCTCGCTTTGAAGTTAGCAAAAAGTTGTCAAAAAGATGTCAAAATTTAATCAAAAACTTTCTCGAGTGGCAACGGTAAGGCGCGTAGCACTGTAATACACCAAGCTTTATAAGGTCACATGGAGTTCTATATTATCCCATAAACTAGTTTCAGTAGTGTAGACAGTGCATTTAGTTTTTTGTTTCCATTAGGCTTAAAAAGGCAGGTGAAAAGGATCTTAAAAATATGTCTAAACAGGCAAATAATTTGACTTCATTATCTCCATAAACTTCTGTGTTGTTACACGTATGTTCTCTGATTTGATATTGAAATTAGAGCTAGCTGGGATTTTT
>JBBMOI010000014.1:620000-677500 GCA_038088405.1 Porites divaricata | reverse complement strand
ATTGCACAAGGCAAACAGAAATGTTGATTCTTCTGTGGCAAAACGATCAGCAAGCTGTGCTAATTGTGGTCTGTAGAACATTGTTGTTATAGTGCTAGAAATCAAGACTTGCTTCCTCTTGAGATTTTGAATTATCTGGGAATATTATTCTTTAGTATGTCACACGAGTGAATAACCCTTTTGCATGCACTGATTGGCTATGTCAGAGGTGGTTAACATAGTAGGTCTTAATACTATTCACCCCCAAGCAGCTGGCACAGTAGAAACTAACATTTCAAGACATTTGGTCTGCACATTTGTTAGGTACTCAGCTTGTGTGGTATATTATACTGAAACAATAATAGATCAGCCCTTGGTGCCAGTAAAAGTGGTCGATATTCACCTTGCACCTCAGTAAAATTAGTGAAAAACCAAGTCAGTGTATTGGGGTGATAGGAGTAGTTTGAATTACTCCTACCGAGACTTCATTTAAACGAGACTTCATTAACAAATGAAGTCTTGTTTTTTGAGTATTGTAAAGCAGCTATGTCAGCAAATACCAAGAAAGCAAGGAAATTTGGCTGTCAGTGCTAAGATGTCAAAATCCACCAAATGCATCACTGTTTATTCCATTTCTGTAAGACAAACATCTCTAAAAAGACGGACACTTAGTACCGGTCCCAAAGGTGTCCATCATAAAGAGGGTTGACTGTTTATTTCCTGTAATCTAATTGGTCAACTTTGTCTAGGTGGTCCTGGTTACAGTAGTAACACTGTTTATCACCATTTTTACTGTTATGTGACCTTTCAAATCAACAAACCACTTGGAAATAGATTTCCATTAGTCAAAGGATACAAACTGTGCTACCTTTATACCAAAAATATGGTTTTATGCACATTCACAAAGAATATGTTAGATACATGTCAGCAAGAGTTTTATTCAAAAATAAATACTTATAGGAATAATGCCAATAAATGTCAGCATAAATTTTTTTGAGAGTCAGTTGTTGAATTGTTGTTGGTCTTATTCAAACCACTAACTACAGCCGCAAATTGAAGTGAAGCATTAAGCTTTATCAACTTAATAATCTTGAATGAATAGAATTGTTGGTGGATTGTTTACCATTAACATGTTTTATGTGAATGTCAAGCCTTGTTCTGGCAGCCAAGTTTCCATACAAGGTTTTTTGTTTGACTGATAAGGGCTGATGGAAACCTATTTGCAAGAGTTTAATTTTGAAAGTCGCATAGTAGTGAAAAATAATGCAAAGTGTTTTCCCAATGCATGTGACTTTGACAGATAGCAGTGATAATAGGGCAGTTTTGTAGGATGGGAAAGAACTAATTTTTTTTTCACCGGTTTTGTGTCTCCTCAAGGCCTGTATCCCAGGGTTCCAGTACATCATTTTTGGGTAAAAAGTGGGATTTTGTTCCTGTTTCCCAAAAGCAAAACCAATTCTCCAGGGACCACCATCCCTTTTCTTACCAAACCATAACAATAAGTTTGATTGGAAATCATTTTTGGTAATTTCAGATTAAATGTTGGTTGATGTCTTATTTTAAAGGTCAATCTGTTGAGAAGTTGAAGCGTTGCGCTCGATGTCATGTGACTTTATACTGTGGGAAAGAATGTCAGAAAGAACACTGGAAGAAAGGTGGCCATAAGGAACGGTGTGAAAAGGGGGTGTTGGCACACCCTAGTAGATACCCTTACATGACAACTATTAGCAATGTACTCCAAGCTGCGAGTCCAACAGTGTCACTGAGTACCAGTACGACAGAAGATTCTACTGCCTCTCAAAGCTCTGTTCCTGCTAGCAAGACATTTGTTGTCAAAGTACAAAGACCTATGACTATGATGGATCCAGAAGCACCTAAAGATTTAATGGTTTATAATGTGGATAAATCAGTGCATGTTTTCATACGGGAGGAAACCCCAGGCTATGCAAGCCTTGTAAAGAAGATCACTGAGGAAGGGATTTATGGACTGAAAGGATTCTTTTGGGCTGAAAGGGCGCCGTCTCTAGGTGAAGGAATGGTGAAAGTGTTTCCTGGTCAGTTTGCTCCTGTACAGGACTGGTGATATACCATAACCACCCTCACTTTTTCTAAGGACTGTTTATTGGGAATATGTATTTAACATTCAACTTGGATTAAACTTTGTGTGTTGATGGTCAGTGTGTGCCATGGTCAGTTTCACCATGCAGGACAATTGATATCTTAGCAATTGTTGATACTGAACCTAAAACAAACGCATGGATTTTGATGGACTGTAGCATGCAGAGTACTACTGGTACCATGGTCATGAAATAAAAGTAATATCAGCCAATGTTAAAATTTGGTGTGATTGCAAATTACTTTAAAGCCTTATTTGCAAGGCAAGTCTCAAGTGGTTCATTAATATGATTTATATTATGGTCGATTGCTGTTGTCTTTAATTGTCAACATAGACAACGGAATTGAAAGTGGTAATACGCTGTAGATCTTTTCCTCTCTTTCTCTCTTACAGTCTGTCAGTTTACAAAACATTAAAAAAAGTCTCTTTAAAACTAATCATCCACAATTTCAACTGTTTCAACTGGAGGCCAGGAGTGCAAGTGGTGCAATTGCATACCAGTTACACACAACAAGATGCTTAATTCTGCAATTAGTCTTTTAATGAATTGTTTTTTTTGGAAACAAAAAACGGTATTTGAGAAAGCTAAAGAAATAGGGTAGTATGTGGGACTGCAAGATCAGGACCTTCCCTTCCAGACTCTGGATTATGTCACGGCTTAATGACTTGATCATCTGAATTTAAGAAGGGTTTTAAATCAGAGGTAGCATCATCTCACCAATTTTTCACACCTCGGTTGGTTCTTTGGTGGACAAGCCGGGCTTGGACTCCAGCTTCCAGCTCAGTAGACCGGCACCCTTACACCTAGACGACAGATAGCAGTCCTTTCGCATTCCCCCCCCCCCACCCCCCCCATCCTTTTAACTGGAGCCTGATTATCAGGCTTCCTTGACGAGGCAATGTAATGGAGTCCGACTGGTAGAGGCTTGGGCTGTTCAGTCAGTTATCAATAACTTTAAATAGCTGTGTTACGGGTTAAAATGGCACCCAATATTTTGTTCGCCAAACCACGCGCGAACAGGCACACGCTCCTCCTAAGATAGCACCAGTCCCTCCTCATCTGAATCAATCTTTTAAAACAGTACATCTCAGGAAGAGGCCCTACTTATTGGGGTAATCTTTCCCTCCTCCCTAAACTTGGTGTAAACATTGGTGGCGGGCAATACACGACTCCTGCACTTAGTCGAAAAGGAAAAATAATGTTCAGAGCTTCGCCTCTACACCAACATACCACACGAAGAGCCTGGGCCTAACCCCCGAATGTATGCATTCAAAGATTTTTATGGAGGGAAAGCCCATATACCTACCCCCAGGGGGTACTCCCTTATATAAGTCACGTAATTATGTGCCGCCCCAAAGAGTAGGGTTTTTGCACTGTTTCGGTCTAAAAACGGGTATAGATTTTGCCCATATTGGTCTGGAATTGGGTATGGTTTTCGAGGAAACTACAAGAGTGTATAAACGTATTTGTCATTTCAATTCCAAGTGAAAAATGAGGAAGAGAGATTAGTAAGTGAATTCGAAATAGATTTTAAGAAATCTTGCTTGAGCTCTAGTCTAAATTCTTCCTATATCAGGTCTGAAAACAGGTATGGATTTAAGAGGCCGGGTCTGAAAACTGGTGTGGAAAATAACACTTTTTAGTGTGAAATAGGGTCAGGATTTGTAGAACCGGGCGCCACAGAAGTAACAAGAGGCGAAGCCGCGCGAAAAAAAAAAACGCAAGAAAAAACGTTTTTCCACGTGGGTCACTATAAAGACTTTACCTAACCGGAAACTGCGCATAAAAAGCCTCTGGTCACCCAGGGTATAATTAAGCCGCTGTTTTGGAAAGATATTATTATTTGAAGTAAAATGGGACGTAGATGCAAGTAAAGATTTGTTCGAAGTCTTCTTTCAATCACCCAGCGTTAAACTCAACTATAGACTGCGAGCAGTCTCTCTTTTGCTCGAAAATCTGTAAGCGATAGTATTTGAGCAGCGAAGTCGCGCGAGTTGCGAAGGCGCGAATACGAGCAGAAAGAGAGTCTCTCTTTTTGCTCGTATTCGCGCCTTCGCAACTCGCACGACTTCGCTGCTCAAATACTCTCGGCTTACAGATTTTCGAGCAAAAGAGAGACTGCTCGCAGTCTACTCAACTAGAAATTATATTATACCCAGATCTGGATAGTGACATGTGATCAGTATGGAATTTCTGCGCTCGTTTCTCAGACGTCATTTGGCGGGGAAACCAGTAGCCTGCGTAGCTGCGGTATCTCACTCGACTTTATTACAACGGCTCTGCCGCCAAATCTCCCTCGACTAGTACAAAATACCGCCAGCTACGCAGGCTAGGAAACCAGTGCTAGCGTCGCCAAATGTCTGCTGTTTTCCCAGGCTATATTTTGTCTAGACTTGTGTTCAATAGAGAAAACACATGTCATGGTACGTCTAGCGTGACAGACTGTATATGGCCATGCGCGCTCCATGCAGTGCTTCTGATTGATTGAATCAAATTTCCCTTGTGGCACGACCAATCAGAACCACTACCCAGATCTGGGTAGTGACACGTCATCAGTATGACTAGTAGGAGAATTTTCATTGATATGCTGCACCTCTATGGCACACGCGGGGAATACTAAGATATGGGCGAAAATAATTTCTACCCGAGCGCCGAATGCCGCCACTAAGCCAACAACCTTAGAAAAATCGCGATATTCCCCCCAATCTCAGAAGCTCACGCTACGGGAACAGCTCTTGGAGACGCCACTGCCGTGTGATTGGCGGCAGGTACAAGAGCGTAAAGACGTTTATCTTCCCACAGACTTCTGCAGAGACTAGAACTACCGTCTTGTGGCTAAGCATATTTTCTTGAAAAGAAGCAAGTTTAACCTTCTTATCTAGGGGATTAAAAACGTAGTGTAAGGAGAATCTATGATATACCACAGAAAAACCGATGTTTGCCTCGAACAAGGGTCGACTTCCCAAAGCCAAAGAAATAGGCGAGACCGATGAGGGAGACGGGAGCGGACCGGCCCAACTGGCGGGCTCCCCTTCCAGTTCACTAGGAATGATAAGATCTGACGGAATCTCTTGCGTTTTAACAGAAGTTAAACAGTGCCTAAAGGCGAAATAATTGGAAATAGATTACAACGAAGGCAACGCATATATACCCCACGTGATAGCGTTAAACCGAAACTGGAAAAAGAAATAAAAGAGAAAAAAGGGGAGCCACCAACCAGGCCGATCCAGGAACCCCGTCACAGACAGAGTATCGGGCATAATTTAGAACTACCCGCCCCAGATCGACCGGACTGATAGCTGGAGTACAAGACCGAAAGTCGGGAAATAACGACACATTGCTCGAAGCGAGTAAAATAACACACAAGAAAAAACCAACCAAAACAAAGCGATGGGCCGATTTGCGTGACACGAGGTACACATCTAGTCGAGATGAACCTGCATAAATAACTATAAGCCCATAAAACTAATAACAAATGGCAAACATCGAATAAATCTAGAACGTAGAAAACAGCCCAGGCAGGTAGACCATAGAACCGCGGATAACTAATTCCAAATAACAGGATGAAAGCGGCCGTCTTCCGTTTAAGAGCCCCCCAGTGTGTACACCGCGCACTGATATTTGTAAACAAAACAAAACAGAGATGCCATGAGGGTGTTACGAAAACTAAGACCTGAGACACCGGCCGTGAAAACAACCTGAAGGCGACACACGCCGTAAAAACGAGCGGAAGGCGACACACGCCACAAACACAAAATGGAGAACAAAATACGAAAGACACCATGAAACTAGTGAAAGCGACACACGCCATAGAAACAACCTAAAGGCGACAAACGCCGTGAAAACAACCTGAAGGCGTCACTCACACGCCATGAAAACAACTTATAAGCGACACACGCTGAAATGGCTAACTGGAAGGCGACACACGCGTGAAAACAACCTGAAGGCGACACACGCCATAAAAAACAAAACAAAACAAAACAAAAACAAAGTTATAAGCGACACACGCTATAAACACAAAATGGAGAGCAAAATACGAAAGACACCATGAAACTAGTGAAAGCGACTCACGCGAGAAATGGCTAACTGGAGGGCGACACACGCCGAGAAAAACCAACGTGAAGGCGACACATGCTATAACAACTGAAAGCGACGTACGCTATGAAACAACTCGAAGCGACACTCGCTATGAAATGAAATGGAGACGGATACCTGCCATGAAATCCAGTCTGAAAGCGACTCACGCTACAAAAGGTAACTCGAAGGAGGTATCACAGCCGGGCGAACGGCTTCCAAAACATAAGGAAGGATAGCGTCAGGAGCCTAGGCCATGCTCAGCGACGAAAACCGGAATGGCACACCAAAAACGCAAGTATATATGCCCTCTCGGGGCATGAACGCATAGAAAAGCGATCTGAAGAGTGATCCTGATGTTGGCAAAACATTTAAATACCACGCTCAATACCCAGGGGTAATGCAAGGGTCCCAGGAGGGAAAATGTGCTAAATTATGGAGCCCGCGTGCCCATTTCGGAGCAAACATATCAATGAAAATAGTATGGAATTTCTGCGCACGTCTCTCAGACGTCATTTCGCCGGGAAACCAGTGGTAGCGTCGCCAAATGTCGGCTGTTTTCGCAGGCTAGACAAAATAGAGAGCTAAAATCGTGGAAAAGGCAAATAACTTTCACTGTTCTCTCAAATTCACGGCTGAGATGTCAGAAACAGAGATCACTTTCTTGGACACAAAAGTATACAAAGGGGTTAGATTCAACAGGGAACCAATCCTAGACGTGCAAAACACATTATAAACCAACCAGGAGCCTATGAGCCAACAAAAGCGATTCACATACTCGTGTCAACCACCAGGTGTGAAGAAATGCTTCATGACCCTTCATTAATGGAGAGGCGCTCAGGCGTCTAAAGAATTGATTACTCTCAAACCACTTTAATTTGAGGAAAATATCAAACATCTCGAAAGTCGCCTGATAGAAAGAGGCTACCCTAGCCAAACCTCCTTTACGACTAAGTGCAGAAGTCGTGCTTCAAATTTTAAACCTTGTAACCTGAAATGCGTCAAATGATTACATGTTTCCTCGGTTAAGTCCGACCAAAGGAGTCCCAGGAGACCCAAGGGGATTGCATTGTACTTCATTTTCCCTGTCCCCCCCCCCCCCCCCCCCATCCCTTGTCATGACGCAAGATAAAGAAAAGCCATAAAATTACCTTGTCATCGATGTGTCCCTACATTTCATTTTCTCCCTCCTACCTACATTGACGCCGGCCCCAGTTCTCCCTCCTCCTTATTATGTACCTCCGGTCCCCCCTCTTTCAAGGCATCTCTGGTGTACACATTACCTCCCCAATTATTTTTATTTTATCAGCTTTGCCCTGATGAATACAAAAAAACTGAAGATATGCAAATACTAGTAATAAGAACGTAACAATACACTAATAATAACTTAAATAATTTGGGCAGGGACACCGCCCGGCTAACGCCAATCACTGCGGACCCAAAGGGAAAAACGGAAAAATAACAGTTCTCTCTGCGGAAAAACGCCAAGAAGTAATTATAAACCAGAAATAGTAAAAGAGGATGGTTACGATAAAGATGATGAAGACGGATTCTGCAAACGTGGCCCAATGTTTTCAAGATGTGTTTCCAGTACGCGACAACTTTTGAAGAACGTTATGAAAGTAATTCAATATAAAAGTTTCTACTTAACCCATTCATTTTACACACGGAGGTCTCCATGGGTAGATCAAGATTTTATTTTGTGGAGAAAGATGTGAGGGAAAGGATGACCCGGTTGTTTTCATCCCTCACTCTTTCGAACTTAGCTCTTTTTACTCTTTTCCCATGACAGTTCAAAGCAACGAGTTTTGACAGTACTGCAGTGAAACCCCGCCTTACGGCCAAATGTTTTTGGTGCATTGGTGACCGTATTAACGCGGTTTCACTGTATCGAGTATCTTTCACCAAAGAGTAACTGTAGAGAGAAAGATTCCCAGTCAACATCTTATCAGTCAAGGATTAAAATGATGGGGCTCCTCTTTCCTTCAGGTCACAGAATTTAAAACCAGTTGGTGCGAGACATCCTTATAAGACTGTCTCAAAATTGAAAAACTCATGCAATATTAGAATGCCGAAATATATCCGATTGTTGGATAAATTTGCCCGTTAATTCCAGTGATTGTGAGGGAACATTTAGCGCTTTCTATTTGACCAAAAGTTCCGATTTGAAGTTTTGGACATTTCTAGAGGCAAATGAAACGACGACGTTCTTTTGGGGTTTTCCCGGACTGCGTGCGTGGCAAGGAACGATTGTTATGTAGGTAATAAGAAAGCTTTATTTGTACAATGTAAAATATTCATCAGGTTACAAAATGCAGGTAATAATACAAATAGTAACTGCAATTCTACAATGAAGATAGAGTGAATTAGTTACACTACTAAGCTAATAACTTACGCAGCAGCCCAGTCACGGGATCCTTAAATGCATCATTTTCCGAATATCTAGTACTGTATAACACTAATACTACAGCCTAGGTTCCATGAATGCCGCGCGTGCCACTAAGTACTCTTCTCAGTAAAAATCGTGCAGTGTTCGAAATTCACTCAGATTCTTAAGTATGAAGTGTACGTTTTAAGGTCGTTAACGCACTAAGAGGTTCATTGTCACAGAAGGTCTACCGTTTTTAACCCTGGTTTTTAACTCTTAACTAAGGACTTGAATTCGCACGTATAACATTCCTGACAACTAAGGTAATTTTAGCGGAATGAACTATTTTTATTGAATTTTTCGCGATTTTTTTGAAAAAAACCATATCCGACGTTCGATCCTTTTCCATGCTCTCCCTTGCTGCAGATGACAAAAAATACCTTCAGCGCGCTAATATGGTTCTTGGTAGTGAAACTATAGCATCCATTGATTTAAAGATTAGAACATCAAAGAATGCACGCATCATAGCAAGTTTCCTCCACTAAAAAGTGCATTCACGCACTCCGATCCCGTATATTTACAAGCGTTAATAATTTCAAATCCTAAGAGCAAGTCAACGTTATCACCCCTTCCAGACTCCCCTCCCAGCCTTTCTACTCTCGTATGCAGTTTGAAACCGTTGTCCGACTGGAGCGTCACTCCGCTGAAAACAGCATTACAAACTACTGGCGCTTATTTATCGTTATTTCATTATTTATATATTTTGAAATTCACCACTAGCGGTAAACAGGCTGAAGGACCAGGTCTGTCCTGTCGTGTGCGCCCGACTGCAAAAATCGCTTTCATTATATCAATCATTATTTCATGCAACAAAATTACGTATCTCGTCAAATATCCTCTCCTTCCACTCGTCCTTTCCAAGGTCTTTCCACTGCTCAAAGGAATCATCAAAGGGCTCAGCTAAAGGTTCGTCATCAGGATCACGGTACTCTTCCAAGTATGGATCCCTTAACGCTTCGGCTGCCGATATCCGCTCACTTGGGTCCATCACCAGAATTCTCTCAAGAAAAGCAACAAACCCGGCACTGGCATTGGATGGCTGTAGATATTCAGAGAGATCACGCCTTTCTTTTAAAGGTAAACCACTTAGGAATCTCTGGGCTGCAAAACTGCATTTATCAAACAACGCCTTCGTTGGTGTTCCAAGGAAATCAATAATCACCGTTAGTTGATTAATGTGGTCGTTTCCTGGAAAAAGCACTTTCCCTGTCGCCAGTTTATACAGTATACAACCGACCGACCACACATCTACTTTACCGTCATAATCTCCAATGTTTAGGATCATTTCAGGAGCCCTATACCACCTGACACCTAAATACCCAGACATTTTGTTGTCGTAAGGTCCGTACACACCAACCTTTCGAGCAGATGCCAAATTCTGTATCTGTAACTCAACACTTTCATTGACAAAAATGTGTTGAGGAGCGAGGTCGAGAAGAACAAGCTCCATTGAGTGTAGGTACAAGAGGGCCCGAAACAACGCATAAGCAATAAATTTCAAGTGATCGTCAGTAATCTGCGTTGATACTATCTGCTCTAGGCTAAAAGAGGGCGGCGTCAGTGACTTATACACTAGATAAACACTGGAAAATTCTCTTAAAGTTTTCTGTGGTGTAAACAGGTCATGAAAGTGAATTATGGTATCATGCTTTGTATGCTTAAGCAGACGCATCTCACGGAATGTGTTAATACAAGATATAAGACTGTCAAAAGGGCGATCTAGTTTTTTTATCACAACAGATTCTTGAGATTGCTTGTCAATTGCTGCACAAAGCTGGCCGTGTGTGTCGTAGCCCAATGGCTGGATTGACTCGTATCTCTCTGGAACTTCCCAACTGGAATAGTTAACTTCTACAGTGTAGAACTTCATTTCCTCTCTATCCACAGTCCGACCGCTAAATGGCAAAAAAAGGAAAACGTTTGAGAAAATGAACTTTTTATCGACTTTGGTGCAGGAGGTCGTGGATTCAAACCCAAGCCGGACAGACACTCAAGAGAAAGTGCTGATTTTTAATACCATGCAATTGGTGAGAGTTTCTGGTCTTAAGGGATTAGGACGATGAGTCGTGACCCACGTCTCACAACACTAAAGAACTAAAGAACTAAAGAACCCACACACTGTTTTAAAAAAGGTAGGGCACAGAGTTCTCCCTGTTGTGGCCAGATCTGTGGGCCACAGTAATTGACAGTAGCTGCTGTAGTGACCCTGTCTACCAGGTGAAGCTAATAAATTAAACTAAGTCAGACAGAAAATCAGCTGTACATATAAATAAATAAATAAATAAAGGCGTTGGAAAATTTGAAGTGAGAACTGGGGTCGTCCACAGCAACTTTCACAACACAAACCTTTTAAGGGATCTCTTCAAAACTCGTTATGCAGCAGATTCAAATGTGATTTGTCCCTTAATTGTTACACTTCCTTTACAACTCTACCATGGTGTTGTGTCAATTAAAAGACCAGGAAATTATAATTTAAGATCCTCCTCAGATGGTTTGTTGCTTGCAATGCCAACTTATAGAAGTAGGGTTACATTTGGAGACAGATCATTCCAGGTTGCAGCTCCGGCACTCTGGAATGTATTACTGCGTGAGATTCATTCTATTACAGATCTAGGGATTTTTAAGTGTCATCTGAAAACGCACCTCTTTAGGGAAGCTTTTAATCATGATAACTACTAGTATCTTAACATATGTTGTACATTTTAATTTTATCATACTACATTTTAAATAATTATTAGTTAGATACCCTGTATTAAATTATTACAGATAGAAATCATGTAATGCGCGCTTGATCATTTCATGGAGAGCGCGCAATGTAAGAATTAAATTATTATTATTATTATTATTATGGTGCAAGAAGGTTTTTGTCTTGAACTGCCGGTTAAGATGTTAAAATAAATGGGCACGAATTAAGAACAAGATTTTACTGTTGAAAGAAGAAAAGGAAAAAAAAACTTACCTTTCCTGGGGATGTGAATCGTCGGATTGTTGTCTTTTAACTTTTTTTGGCACTGGACTTGAGGGAGCATGTCTTCTGGGCATTAGATCTGAAGACAGATTTACTTTATCTTCTCGTGGTGACACGGAGACTGGAAATAACCTCCGTCTAAGGAAAGTAAAAAAGTACAGTGTGAAGCGTAACTTACATTAAATAGAGAACTTGTTACCTATGGATGCCGTGTCTTCTTTGCTACCATGGTAATTATTAGTCAGAGATTCTGCTTGCCTTAAAGGTTGAGGAAGACTATTCCAGAGAACAGCACCACTATAGCGAAAACTATTACGAAGGCAATTTGTGCGTGGCTGTGCAATAGTTAGTTTGTTTGCAGAATCTTGAAGAGTGTATGGAGTAGCATCAGATCGACTCATAAATATGGAGCTTAGGTACTCAGGGATACGCCATTGAGGGATTAAAAGACCATTAAGGCTTTTTGAATATCATGCTGAGTATTTTGAACAGCTGCGAAGCATCTGCGTCGTAACACTGAGCAAGAATTAGTGTTAGACATAAAAGCCACATTGCAGCTGATATCCCACTTTAAATAGAATTCAACATTTTCGGAATCAAGTTGTCAAATAAGATTTTTTAACGATGAGAACATTTCATTGGGTAAAATTAGGTGGCTTGTACCATGTGAAAACAACAAATAGTTTAGAATTAAGTTTTCTGATTTCAAGACATAAATTTTCTAGATTGTTCATATTCAGATCTGTGCACTAATATTTTGTCAGAAATTTTGTGTATACAAATGAGAGCCTCTCTTTATTCAGGGGGTATTGTCTGCAAGTTTCATATTTTTGTGGAAAACAATAGCTTGCATTTTTACATATTTCAAACGTATTGTTTGTTACTGCTTTACAATATATATACACTATATATGTATATATACTATGTATGTATAAAAACGTTAAAGAAGACCAAAAGTGGACAACGTTTGGATGATAAAAAGAGATAAAAAAAATTTACTAAAACATTTCAGTCACAAGACCTTCATCAGTTACAAATAATAGTACTTCAAACAATACTTATATACTCGGTACAACAACTTTATTACTAATTTAACAATAAATATACAAAGGTTACATAACAAGTCGAAGAGAAAACAAAGGATAATAGGTTTCTAGTAGGTTCTGCCAGTTTGGGCACTAACCCTAACCCTAACTCACCCATCAATGGCAGCGTCGAAAGAGAACAAATTGCCTCCTTCATTTTTGGGTTTTAAATCTCAAACATTTCTCCATGAATCCAGGTCAACCTCGTTCCCAGGGTTCTCTCCTACCTGTCCCTACGGAGAGAGAGACCCTGGGAACGAGGTTGGAATCCAGCTATGATGGTTTCTCAGGAACAGACCATGATGAACAGTCAGACAATAATGAACAACTCAGCAAGTGTCTTTCATCTTTGGCTGCTCGAAGCGTTCTCCTGATTTCAAAACGGCAGTATACCGGGTACTTCTTGTAAAAGCTTCTTGTAAACGCTGAGCTCTTGCAATCGAGGATGAATTTAGATACACTTACTTTTGCTGATTATTGTAAACCGAGTTATCTTTAACAGGCTGGAGACCATGTAAAATCAATCCTTGCACACTTCCAAGTTCTTAGCTGAATGATTTTGAAGGCATCTTGAAAAATTTTGAATTTGACAAAGGTAGTAGTCTGTTTCAGCCAATCATTTGAATGAACTAAAAATGCACGTGCCATCAAAATTTGTTGTTGTAGTTATGTTTTTTGTACATATTATTAATAAGTAATCACATGATTTTTCTTGAGCAGTTTGGAATAAATAATAAGCACTTGTAAATTTTTCAAAGACCACAAAGTGCACTCGCCCTACAGGCTCGTGCACTTTTGTTGGTCTTTAAAAATTTTACTCATGCTTATTTATTCCCAATTGCACTAGAAATCATGTGATTACCTACATAAACCATTTTGTGTGTCATTAAATTGCACTTCGAACGTTAAGCTTTTATTCAATAGAGAACCATAAGTCTTGATGAGTAATTTCTTAGATATTGATTTTGTTATAAAACTTAACGCTAAAAGGTCACGACGTTTCAACCTCTCCGAGGCCATTTTCAAGTGCGAGTAAAATATGAAATTAGCATAAATATATTAAAATGGTAAAAACAGGAAAAAATGTCAAGAACGCTAAAATGTGATAAAATATGTAAATATGTAAAAATAAGTAACAAAATATTCTACGGAAACAATTAAAAACAATTGAAGTAATTAAAACCAACCTAAACAAATAATTTTGTGCGGATGGAATCGCATTGTTTGTTTAGAGTTGGTTTCAGTTCTTTGATAAAAAACATTTCAAAAATAAGGCAATCAAACTTGCTCTGACACTTTTTTAAAATTTTAAAAAACTGCACAATGTCATTTGGGGCTATATCATGTTCCTCCTTGATGATATCCATTTCCAGAAAGGGGAGTCTGCCATTTTCTTCAAGCTCCATTGTGAAGTTGATAGAAGGATGACTGTTGTTTAATGGATGCCATTTGAACACAAAGGTGTACCGAAAGCCTACGGACACTGGGCTATTGTTACATTATCATAGCCATGTGGATGAAAGATATAAACGGTCACTGCTGAACACCATGCTTAATCGTGCTTTTAAGCTCTCTTCTACATGGAAACTATTTCACCAAGAGTGTGAACGCCTCAAAGTGACCTTTTCCTGTCTGTGCTACCCAGAAGAACTTGTGCAGTCTACCATCCGTTGATTTATTGAGTCAAAATTGTCCGAAGATGCACTTACCCAACAACAAGAGCTTAAGAAACAAGACCCAATCAGAATCGTGCTGCCTTTTAAAGATCAGAAGCCTGCAAACTCAGTGCGCAGACAACTAGGAGACCCCAGCCGTAAGGTCAATGTAGACATCAGCCCCGTGTACACGAGTCAGAAAATCAAGGATGAAATCAAAGTGAGGAAAAACAAGCCACCCCTTGTGAATCAACAATGCGTTGTGTATAATTTTCAGTGTAACCTGTGTGATGCAGGGTATGTCGCTATAAGTGCTGACATCTTCACCAACGGATTGAAGAACACAAGGGATTGGCCATTGGAAATCACCTCAAGGAGGAACATGATATAGCCCCAGATGACATTGCGCAGTTTTTTTAAATTTTAAAAAAGTGTCAGAGCAAGTTTGATTGCCTTACTTTTTAAATGTTTTTTATCAAAGAACTGAAAACAACTCTAAACAAACAATGCGATTCCATCCGCACAAAATTATTTGTTTAGGTCGGTTTTAATTACTTCAATTGTTTTTAATTGTTTCCGTAGAATATTTTGTTTCTTATTTTTACATATTTACATATTTTATCGCATTTTAGCATTCATGACATTTTTTCCTGTTTTTACCATTTTAATATATTTATGCTAATTTCATATTTTACTTGCACTTGAAAATGGCCTCGGAGAGGTCGAAACGTCGTGACCTTTTAGCGCTAAGTTTTATAACAGAACCATAAGTCCATATAAATATATTTTTTAATTTGGCACAGTTTTCCGTTACGAGCAACTGTTTAATATAAAAAGTCAACATTTGGACTGGCCAGTTCAGGTCAGGTAGCAAGAGCATATGTTTCAATGGTCCTTTATCTGTCTTAAATAGCAGTATTTGGATATTGTTTCCCCACTCTGGTTGCCTCCCATGCAGAGGTTCTTAGGGGTTGTGGGGCAGGAACGCGTGACGAACCCCAAAGAACGTCTGCGTGGGAGGCTACCACCCTGGGGAATTTGATCAAAAATTTTGAAACTCGTCATATCACCGCCCCTTTCCCTCCCCCCAACCCCCCCCCCCCCCCCCCCCCCCCCCCCCCCCTTCGCGGTATTTCCTTTGATACGTGCATAAATCTCCTGGAAAAATCTTACAAAAGAAAAAACTAAGCTGTGTGTCATAACTCATGCCACTTAGCGCAATGTTTTCGCAGATACTCTAGGGACCCACCGTAAAAATAACCACCATACCTAAAGACCTCCAATTGCTCCTTGTTTTCAACGGTTAGTCGGATTTCCTCACGGAATCCTACTGTAGCCAGCTCTTCCTCCAACCGATATTTCGCTTTTTTCGAATCAATGTCGTCGGTGAAACGCAGAAAGCTTTCCTCAGAGTAGCATTGCAACTGGACAAGAATGGATCCTGTCGAGATAGAAGTCACCTCTGGATCTGCATTTGCAGTTGAGGATGATTGCTGCTGAAGAGCGTTCCTGATCGCTCTTTCAGTCAACGCTTTATTTGCTATGTAGAAGGTTCCAATAGCAATACCTGCTGCCACCCATGGATTATCAATCTTTAAAGAAAACGTAAAACCACCGAAAGCTCCACCAGACAAGAATATGTCTATGGCACCACCAGCTGCAGCGGCTGCCGCGCCCGTTGCCGCCTGAGCAGCACTTTGCATCGCCTCTTCCGCCATAGTTAACACATTGCAACCTCGTACCCAGTCTAAACCCGTCTTGGATAGGTCACTTTGGTGCTGCGTCCGGGTGGGAAGTGAAAGCACTAAAATTTGGTTTCAACTCAGTTAATGTCAACGTAGGGTATTCAAAAGCTGACGTTCGGGGCGTTGGCTTTTCGTCACAGAGAGGCACTCCTTCGCTCACCTTCCTTTTCGCTCGTAACGTCGCCTGCTTACCGCTTCCCAATGTACCACGCGCGCCGCGCCTATGATATAGTCACGAAATCGGCGTGACATTAAAATGGCATTTGTTGCGTTGATGCAGCATAGTTGAGGACTCTGGTATCTTTTTTAAGGTTTTAATTACGGCTTTTGGTAAACTTAAGAATGTGAGCTTGCGAGAAAGTGAGGGCGAGCATGAAAACACGGAAGGAATTATTGTTTTGTTCTCTCTTTTATATGTCCATTTCTCCACTATTAGCTCGTGATTTGAAAGGGCACTTAAAGCCATTGTTCTCTCATGGTAAGAGATTAGAAGTTGAAGTGTACGAGGGATTTCCAACACCCGAGGAATTCTACAAGAAGTTCGTCATCATCCCAAAGCCCGTTCTCTTTCGTGGCGGGGCTACACTGTCTCCTGCGTACAGACTATGGAATGAGGAGTATTTTCTTTCTTTCGCTGAAAGTGAGGAGCATTTAGTGGTAGTTGAGGCAGAGAAAAAGGAAAATCGCACAACCCCAGGAGAAGAGGTTGCTTTTGCAAAGTTTGTTCGAGATTTGCATTCTTCTGGACAGTACATGGTCACTTCAGTACCAGAGTTTCTCAGGTAGGACTTTACTTCCGGTTTAAGGTTATATACTTTGTTTTCATCGGTAATGAGTGGCAGCTGCGGAACAAAATCAGTTGTAAAAATTACTTGAAACCTCTTTTTCTTTCCTGGATAAACATGTACAATCTAAGATATGTCATTACACATTTCAATTTTGGTACCTAATTTTCGCGGGTACTTAATTTCCCCGAGGGGGGTGGTGTGGGGAGGTACTTCCTTATAAGAGGCTTATGGGATGTGCCCCTGGATGGGGTCGCATTTTCACGACTGGATTGACTATAATGGGGTGACATTTTCAATAGAGTTACTAGAGTGGGGTCGCACATTTTCGGACTTTTGGCGTATTAAACAAAGTTCTTCTTATTTACGGTTAGCAAACGTACCATGATGTTTGTACTGTAGGTGAAAAATAAAGTGTTCTTCATTCAATTTAAAACTGAATGTGTCAATTCATTTTAGGATGACCTATTTAAAGGATTGATAAGGTAGATACATAAATAAAAAGTGACTAACTTGGGATCGCAAAAATTACATTTTCCCAAAAGTGACTAAGATGGGGTCTATAATTGGCCACAGAATAGACTATAATGGAGCAGGGCTCTGAGAGGCCAGCAGCACTTATCCAACAAAAATTAACCCAACTACCTCCACCGGGCTGATTTTGCAATTTTAGCGAAACAATATTTCTTGGGATTTTATTTTCGTGATTTCAACAGGTAAATATGTAAAAAAAGGCAATAAGTTTTGCGTTTTTAGGAGTTCTCAACTTCTTTTTATCTTTTAAGAAAGTCTGAACATTTAAAATATTTTAGATAAACTGAAAGAAGCAATGTGTGAAATCTTTGCAAATTAACATTAAATGTTATTATTATATAATTTCACATGTTTAGATACAAAATGGAGCTTACAAATAAAGCCAGTAAGCAATTTGTGTATTTGTCCACACATGTCCTGTATTATTTTGTTATTGCTATTATTTGAATTTCAAAATGGCGGTATTAAATTTCGCGAGGATTAATTTTGCAATTTTTTTGCAATGGCAAAAAACGTAGCGTGCCAAAACAGCTGTTTCTCCTCGCTCCTTGTTTAGGATGTTTTGCCAGGAGAGATGTCTGTACCTCACTGACAGGAATTCCATACTGATGATGACAGTAAAATCTGTCCAGAATCTGGTCAGGATCTCTGATTGGTTGACATAGTAGTTACATCGTTTTAGCCTTGTTTACAAATGACAGACAAAACACAAAAGGCCACAAAGGTCAAATGTAAACAGGATAAATTTATGACAAAAAACAGTCAATATTTGTGGAATATATTCTTCTCTAGAAGAAGCATGTGAGTTTTGCTGGATCCCATTTGCAGATAAACACAAACCTTTACCAAAATCGACCAGGAGAAACATAAAATCGAACAAATTTGCATTTGGAACCGCATGACCACCAAATTAATATACGTATGTTAACATTGATTTACATATCAGTATGGAATTTCTGTTGCTGAGACGCAGACATCTCTTAATCTTGCTAAACATCTCAAGTGGCGAGGAGCAGGGAGAAATGGCTGTTTTCGCAGGTTATGAAAAACAAAAAATTAAGTAAAAATGAAGTATAAATTTTGGTTTTGATTACCACCTTTTTAGACAAGATGTCTATCTTCCAGTTCCAATTTCTTGCACAAATATAATTCAAGGAAACCTTGTACAAGATGTAAGTATGATAAAAAAACTAGTTTAAGTCTGACTAGAACTCCGTAACCTATAGTTAAGCCCTGGCTGGTGGGGTTAGGAACTGGATTGGTGACCATCTGCAAATATCTTTTTGTGTGGTTCAACTCCAATTTTTTTTCTTTTCTCGTCTTTTTCTCATTTAATTGTCCTATTTTATTTTTAAATACATTTGGCAAAGCATATTTAGCAGTATTATTTCACCTGCCGGAGGGAATACACAGGGGTCAACTCATTAAGCCAGGGGAGGCAGGGGGTGGCTGAAGGCTGGGAGTACAGAAGTCTATGGTGAGAGTTAAAGTTAGTTCAGAATATCTAAGTTCCTACCCCTTTTATCTTGACCATGTTGGCTTCCCTTAACGTTTTTTTGCCTTAACTATTTCTATATTAAAAATGTTTTCTAAATCACAAACCACATTGGGAATACCCATTTCCCCACCAACCTTATCCCAGGTTTTCCATCTTCCTACCCAAGAGGGAGGGGTTAGATGATAGACAAAACTGTTGCAGTGAGATAAAAGACCACTTTGGGGTAGGGACAAGAATGGTTCCTGACTCTTGTTGACTTCCTGTCCCACTTTTCTTGGAGGGTTCCTCTCCTCTTGATTGTCCCATTTATAACCCATTGCATGGTTTCAGCTGGAGTGATTATGAGTCCCGGCAAGGGAGAGTACTCCCTATAATGGCCAATACACCGGGGAGGCTCTGCCCTAGCTAAAGGGGTGCCTTTTCCAGCAGGCCTCTGGTATATAAAAGGGTCCCAGGGAAATCAGCTGTCATTTCCATCTTTAAAAGGACCTAAAAGAGCTAATAGAAAAATTTATGGCTGTGAAAAAGTCAAGAAAATTGCTTAGTTGTGTGATTTATTTTTTCATATTTTTAAAGAGTCAGAGTAAATTTACAGCAGTTAAAAGGGATGCAGCTTCTAAACTAGTATGTGAAGGAAGTACCATTTATCAATTGAAGGTACATGAAAGGGTAACCTATTCTGTCAAAAATGGTATATAAAAGGGTAAGGGGCTGGACCTCAGGTGGACCTCCCCATATAAAACTTTGTTAAGTACAGGCTGTAATCCCCTTCCTGGGTTATGAGGCCTTATGGCTGTACTTGATCTCTCTCAGATGATGTGGCTTAGCAGTGGTGGAACCAAGTCTGTCCTTCACAATGATCACGCAGAAAACATTATGTGTGTTTTCAAAGGAACCAAGGAGTTTTTCCTGATAGACGAAAAATACCAGGAGTTGGTAAAAAGTAGTTCTTTTTTAATTAAATAGTCTAATAGTATAACATATATGGTTTGAAGTAGGTGAAATGTGATAGTTCAGGTTAATGTAGCATTAATAAACGAACCTTGTGCTCTTAGCAACCAAAAAACCCTTGGTATCCTGCTGAGATCGGGGACCTTTAGTCTTCGATCTCTGCTGGATACCCAGTAGCTTGTATCGAAATCTCTCCAGGCATTCAAAGTCAAATTGAAATAGCAAAAATTCGCCGACACAGGAATCGTGCTTTGAACTACTGTTATGAATGAACACGAACAAAATAGTAAACAGAGAAGTTATTTTTTGAAAAATGTACTTGAAAACTCAAATGTTTCGTTTCTCAATTCGCACCAATATTCACCTAAAAAGGGAGCCTTTTTTCTGGCTGAAATTTTCGAAAAGGTAAGTGTTGATCCCTATAATTTTCGGATCCCTAGACTTTCAGCTAGGAAATTCGAACCGATGAAAAATTTTTAGGGAATAAAAATATGCCTATATCTACCGTTCAAATACTAAAATAATTTTAACAATGCTATGTTTAAGTGGTTTTGAACTATATTTTCGTTGGGTGCCCCTGGTACTAACAGTAAATATTAAATGGAATAGCCCTGACCTGAAAGACACGTTAAGTTGTGCCGCCATCCTGTAGAAATTATATGACCGGCCAACTGAAAGTTTGTCCAAAAAGATAGTCATCTTGGCCAGACATTTTCCAGTGACTGGCCTTTGTTTTGAGCCCTGTAAAGAATTTTTAATGTGGTTTAGTTGTGTTCCTATTTGTATTTTTGTATTTTTTAGTTACTCCATTCTGTGTAAAAAAATAGTACATCAGTTGTGCCATATAAATTAATACAAGGTGTTTCGACAAAAAAAAACTACATGTACATAAGGTTAGCAAAGAAATTGAGAATGAAGAAGGGCACAGTATAGTAAAGCTATAGTTATGGCCCTCTAACAAGATTAGCTTTTCTCTAGTATAGCTTAGTTATTCATTATAACCAGAAACTCATAAGGGGTTGAATTCAACCCCTTATGGGTTTCTGTTATTTAACAAGGTGACTATTTGCCAATATTCACTTCGCCTGAGGCGACTAATTGTTTTAGTATAATTACATTGATGATTATTCGAGAAAATAAAATTATTGATCAATTTCTGACCCCAAAACATCAAAAAATCTGGCTGCCATTTTGAAAACTGCTAGCCTTCAATGCTATAATCACCGCGCGGTGATTATAGCGGGATAGAGCGAAGCTCCTAGCCAATCACAGCGCTCTATTTTCGATGGTCATCAATGTAATTATACTAAAACTAAATAACTTACACATGACAAAAGACGCGGCCATCATCATTGCTGACCGCTGACCTCCTTTTTTTGTTAACCTCCTCCTCCTACGTAGACGTTCTTAGCGCTATGTAATGCTTTCCTTGCCCCCCCCCCCCCCCATGATCATGGGTTGGTACACATGACAAAGCGCTAAGAACGTCTGTGAGGGAGGCTATGTTTTTTGCAGTAATAAGAATTTTTATGATACTGATTGTAGGTAAATGTGACAGAACGTGGATATTCTGATGTAGACGTTGACAGGTCTGTTTATTCATTGCAAGTGGAAATTTTGTGTGATTTTAAGCGCCCTCCCTGTCTATAAAACATTGTACCTAATTAACTAACATTTCTTTACTATCTGCTCCATTTATGTAGGGTGGACCTGTACAAATATCCTGGTCTCTATGAAATAGAGCATCACTTTGCCTTCATTGAAGCTGGTGACTGTCTCTATGTTCCATATCTTTGGTGAGCATTTCAACCCATTTGCACCTGTGGCACCCAAAACCCCCGGCGGGTAAAATTCATTGATCCCTGTACAACTTTCACCATCACTCAGAGTAATTCAGATGACTATGATGCACGAACCTGTGAAGCTCAAATAATTCTTCCAAGGCATACCTAAAAAGGTGTTTTCATAAAACTGACCACAGGTACACGTAGAAAACGTGTAAAGTTGACTGTTAAGGTCCAATAAAAAATTTACTCTTACAGTCCACTCCCACTACTTTTAATACTCGTTCTTCGCAGCATTTCTACTGGTAAACGCCCAGAGTAAAATTGAGGAAAAAAAACAAAAAAATCAAAGTCAAGCTTCCAGCGTGTGGTAAACCCTAAGAAATTATTTTCCTTACTTACCATTACCCCAGAAAGAAATCGAGTGTTGATTTTGAATTTCAAACAGAAATTTGAATATTCCAAACTAGGAAACGGGACAGGGTTTTATAAGAATTTTTGGAACGTTCAAGAGATTGTTCTTTCACGCTGAAAAACTTTCCGCTTTTAAGAACAGAGTAGGATATCCAACATGAGAGAAAAACGCGGATAATAAATCCAATAAAAAATATACTACAAGTGTGTTGTTTCGTGCAAGTTGTATTAAAATAGCTGACGGACGCTCAGGTGATGGGTTCCTGTAAGTTCCTGTTTTGTTCTCCCTATTCCACTACTTGAATCAGCTGTCAGAATGGAGGAATGAGAAGTTTGTCAACAACCTTTTTTTCTTGTAGGGTTCACCACGTGCGATCTTATGGCCTGAACATAGCTGTGAATATCTGGTGGAGGCGTGGGGTGGAGAATGGTTTCAGTGGCTTTGGGGATACAGAATCTAAGAGAACTATTAAGGGCCTGACATTTATTGGGTTTAATGCTCTTTACGATGCCCAAAAGAAAATGATAAAGTAAGAACTGACTGTACATGGTTACAAGCTTGTTACAACAATAATTTATAGTATTTGGGTGGGAAAGGACATTCATGTTTCTATGTCTCTATTCTATTTGGGACACTCCACTTTTCAGCTTTTCTAGCAACAGGCTGTTACACTTTGCAGCATATGGGTCTTTTGCTTTAGTCTTTTGTCCCACATTTAGACTTTCTTTTTCTTGTTTCCAAGAAACCGGTTGGTGAAGGAGGTTATATCCAGCAGTGGCAATCTTTCTTTTGGGGAACTTACAGAGTTCTTTCAAAAGGTAACCTTCTAAATAGTTAGGCGTGCGATGATTCGTTGCTCGCATGCTTTGATCCATGGTAGAGCGCCGTAGCTGATTGATAACCACTGTTTTCCGGGGTTTGTTCAGACCTATTTGGCCGTGATTACCTGCAATTGTAGTAATTAAGAGCGGCCGTCCGTAAATATCGCCTGGAGTTGTGCAAAATGAAAAAATCGAAAATCCCCAAACTTTGTCAGAATATAGGTCTAGGTAAACTATTTCTAGAGAAATAACTTTTAGTTCGATTGGATTTTTATTTTACGCGTACGGCGACCGAGTCGGTTCGGAGGCTCTCAGATCAGTTTTTACGGGTTCAAGACCATATATTACTTAAAAATCGTTTAAATATTAAAGAAGTAAAAAGCTCTGCCTCTGAGAATCCTAATAGAGAGAGTACAACTTAACCAATAGATTCGATGTGAAATTTTCCTATTCGACAGCAAATCTAATATTTTTCGGATTTTTAATAATTTTACTTATTTTACCGATTTTTGACAGACATAAAATTGGCAAATTTCAGACACAAAAATCACCACTTGGTATACGGCTTTGAGCCACTACGTACCTACCGATAGAAAGAGCAAGGTGTCTTCCTCAAATAAATGCAATAAAATTCTTGGGCAATCCTGCAGGGAAAATTTTTGAACGCCAAACAAAAGCGACCCTTGAGGTCAAAACACGCCATTTTGTCACGACATTCGAAGGGTAAAAACAACGATACTCCCGGTTAAAAAGATACCAATGCGTTTTTCCGCATGGAACTCTTTCCATTTGCTGAGAAAATTTGTTATTAAACAGCTATATGCCTTGTTCCGTGCATTTTGTTAAGAAGCGTTTGCTAACAAGTGACATTTTGCGTCTTGCAATATCTATACTCTTCGTAAGTTGTCGCGGTCGAAAGCCCATTGAAACGTCATAGCTTTTTAGAACTCAAAATAATTCCCTCAATAACATGGAATTGTAACTTTCTTAATTTGATACTAAGAAACCCTATTTATACACCTACCATTTCTTTAAAGCCTATCAAAGATATGCAACAGCATACTGTCTTCCCCTCCTGTGCCAAATACTTGTATATCACCGAGCGGGAATGTCACGTTTGCGTGACACAGAACTGGAAGTGCTATGCACTTCAAACCGGAAGCTGACTGAACAATTTAAGTAGCAGGCCTTTTAATTGTAAACAACAATCTTTAGAAAGGCTCTAACTTATCAGTAGTTAAAACATGAGAGAAAATAAACTGATCTGACTGACTGAACACACTATGACAACCTTCCACTTCCGGTTTACGAAATAAACTGCAAAAGCCGTGGACAAAGACCCTGCGTGATGGTTGCCATCGTTTGATCTCTAGAAAAAAAGATCTAATCAGCTAAAATATTGAGAAAATAAAACTGAGACGTCCTAGGACTACTGCAACATGTATCACTCGAGTACGCGACGCCGTCAGCAGCTGCAAGATTGGCAGGAAGCTTTGTCGCTAAGTTTGCTATTGCTTGTTTTCAGTGTCACGCCATTCAAAATAGATCAAAATAAAAATCAAAACCGTCCAGTAGATAAAATCCAGAATCTGGGAAATGAAAGGAGGTACATATACAAAGACCCTCGCCAAGATTCAGGTCAGATGAATATTTCGTTTACGAGAAATCCGAAGAAATGTTTTACCCAAATTTATAGAGATTTGTATGGAGACGCCATGCTGGTGCTTACCTGGATGAGCTCCAACATGGCGGACGGAAACCAACAGAAACATCTGTTACCGAGTTTTGCTACAAAAGCGTAAATTTATTCCTCGAGAAACTCATAAACATTAAAGTAATACTTTTTCTAATACATGAACTGTTTAAATAGCAAAATTTCCTCAAATAAGTCATTTTTTTAACCTACATGACAGCTCTCTTGGCCGTCATGTAAATGACACGTCACGCAAAAACTTAGAAATTCAAGCGTCCTCTATCACAAAACCAAGAACCCTTTTGAAGCGAAAATTTGTGTGAAAATTAGTTTTCAGCTGCTCTAATGCATCGTGAAAGTAAAATCTCGGTAGGATGGATAGTTTTTTAGTTTGAATCTTAGTGACGTCATGTGAAAACCAACAATATTGTTATCACCCACAAAGAGAACATTCTTAAGCTCTTCCAGTGAGGCAGCATTCGGCCTTAATCCTTGAACCTGAAACGGACAGCAGAGGCGTGCAACGTGCTGCCTTTAATGTACATACTGTTGTACATATTTGGAATAGTATCACAGGATACCCATGCATTATGGAAATGAAGTCAATCTGGGACATCCATATTTGGAATCTATCAACATATGATACCCAAGCGATCAAAACGCAAGAAATTTTCTAGAGAAAGTTCTTGCGAATTTCCAAAGAAATCGTGTTCAAATATCAATTATTTATGAATGTAATTTTATAAAGTGAAAATATGCCAAAAATGTGCTTACTTTGAGAGTGGCTCACTCTCCGAAAAGCTGCTCAGAATCGATAAAAGGAGCTCAAAACGTACAAGTTGCTTAAAAGTTACCGCGTAGAATCTGTCTAGGCCTAGATTTAAATTTAGCTGAAACTTTGTTTTTCTTTCGGTTGTGTTTTACACTTAGCGTCAGTAACATCCATAAAAACTTGAAAGACTGCAAAAGCCGTGAACGAGGATCCTACTTGCAGTAGTCTTTGGACTTCTCGTCGTCTAACATCCATAACCCCAATTCCACACCCCGATTCCCTGCCCCACCCTACCTCCACACGCACACAAGCCGTGAGACACAGTCCCTCGTTAGCTTGGATGCCAGGAGATTTAGCAGTAAGGCCATTCAACTACTCAGTCCCAAAAGGATAAATTTTCTTATCACCTTACCAGATTTTCTGTTATTACGCAATGAAATTGAAAGAATACTGTGCTGTGGAATGTTAGAAGAGAGTAGGTGGACATGCTTAAAATCTCAGTAATTAGTTACAAGAGCACGATTTTACGCCTTCATCGATCAGTTTTCTTCGTTTTTCTTCGTTTTCCAGATCAGCATATCGAACGCAACATTGACACGCCCAACGACACGGGGTACCCAACAAAGTTTTATACGGGGAGTCACTGCCCCAGGAATGAACCCATTACCAATTTATACACCATTTTTGACTGAAAAGGTGTCCTCTTTCGTGTACTTTCCTTTAAAAAATGGTGCCCCTTAAAAAGTCGCTTTTCTTTGCATCCCGCTTTGAATGCACTGTCCCTCTCTTTTTCCTATTTTTAAACTGTATGAATTGTTGGTTTTCACATGACGTCACTAAAATTCAAACTAAAAAACTATCGATCCTTCCGAGATTTCACCTTCACGATGCATTAGAGCAGCTGAAAACTAATTTTCATACAAATTTTCGCTTCAAAAGGGTTCTTGGTTTTGTGATAGAGTACGCTTGAATTTTTAAGTTTTTGCGTGACGCGGCATTTACATGACGGCCAAGAGAGCTGTCATGTGGGTTAAAAAAGTGACTTATTTCAGGAAATTTTGCTATTTAAACAGTTCATGTATTAGAAAAAGTATTACTTTAATGTTTATGAGTTTCTCGAGAAATAAATTCACGCTTTTGTAGCAAAACTCGGTAACAGATGTTTCTGTTGGTTTCCTTCCGCCATGTTGGAGCTCATCCAGGTGAGCACCAGCATGGCGTCTCCATACAAATCTCTATAAATTTGGGTAAAACATTTCTTCGGATATCTCGTATACGAAATATTCCTCTGACCTGAATTTTGGCGAGGGTCTTTGTATATGTACCTCCTTTCATTTCCCAGATTGTGGACTTTATCTATTGGATAGTTTTGATTTTTATTTTGATCTATTTTGAATGGCGTGACACTGAAAACCAGCAATAGATGACAAAAAAAACCAAGATGTTTTCTCTGCATATATTGTTTTTAAATCCTTTCTTTTGGGTCCTTTTCTAAACCTTTCATATATTGTTTTAATATTAAAATCCGCTATCCTTCAACATATTCAATTTTGTAAGCAAGGACCAGCTTACAAAAAAGAAGGACCGGATCCTAATAAAGGATCTAATCAGCAATAAGTGAAAATATAAGACAAAAAAACAAGGCTGACTTTACAGTCGGGAATATATAATCTTTTAACCAATATTTCGGAAGGCACAGCCTTCCTTCTTCAGGGTCTTACATATAATGAGACGTTACATTAAGTTATATGTAAGACCCTGAAGAAGGAAGGCCGTGCCTTCCGAAATATTGGTTAAAAGATTATAATATTCCCGACCGTAAAATCAGCCTTGCTTTTTTTGTCTTATACCCTCCAACATACCTGAAACCTAAGCTACCCCTTTCGGGCGGAGCCAGTTGCCGTATACGCTATTATCATAGAGAGTTACCCGGGCGCTCAGCTGGGGAAAACTTCCCAAAAGTCTTTGCTTCTCCTCGAGAAACCGATATTTTCTCTTATGTAATTCCGGGCACTGAAAGGTGCTTATCTACGCATCCTTGAACTGGACAAAAAAAGAGCTGGCTTTCGAGTGCTTTACGTTGGGCACACCCCCGGGGGCTCAGGGGGCATACCGATAATGCCGATCGCTGGCTGTGCGTAAGTCTTTCAAATAAAGCCCAGTTTTTGGAAGTTAGGAAGTATTGATCATCGAAACGATAAATTATATTTGCCAATATTTCGGTCTGCAACACAAACCTTCAACCGGGGATTAAAAAAGAACAAAAAATGAATACAGATGCAGTTCATCACGTTGATTTATACCACGGGGTTCTAATGCCATTTTATTTTTGTTTTCTTTCTTTCTTTTTTCTGTCACTCTTCCTGCCGTAAGGACCAGTTTACTGTTTCAATTTTAAAATTTGGTCAGTACTAAAGATGTTACTGATCGAAGTCTACTAAAGATCCCGCTGACCCTCAATAGTGTGTCATAGTGGTTTTGCCTTCACAAATGTCCGTGGTACTGAGTTGCCTGGGGCAGGAATTTCATCTCGCAGTCTTAAGTAGTAAATATTAAGTATTCCGCCAGGTTGTCTTCGATGTTTGTACGAATTACATAGCAAATTTATACCTCCTTCCCTCCAAACCAGGATGGGAAAATGGTGCATTTTGGCTTTTGCGCGGTTCATCCATGATTTGGGGCGAGGGATGGGGATGGGGGTCAGGTTTGCTGCTTCATTTTTCATGATTCTGTCCAAGATTGTAGCTCAATGGGGTGTTCCTATAATCTGATGATCTTTTGGCCTAAAATAAGCATGCTGGGATCAGCAGAGCAGACCAGATATCCCAAAATAATAGATAACGCATGTGCCATATTTTTTTGTTTCTCAAAAGTTCCGTAAATAGTTCGTCGTACTTTGTTTTATCCTTTTGTTTACTTCTTCATAGCCTTGCCGTAAGGATCAGTTTGCCGTTTTATATTTTTCTACAAGTTCAATTGTACTGATCCAGGTCTACAACTGGGAGATCCGGCACCCTCTCATTGGTTTGTTGCTGTGGTTTTGCTGACATTTTAAATATTTCAACCAGCCAACTGACATATCTTTTTTACTTTTAGATTTTAGTTTTAGGAAGGATTTAGTGCATTTTGCAGCACAAATCTTACTTCTTTTCCGACACAGTGCTGCTGACTTTCCCCCCCCCCCCCCCGCCACTCTGGAGCATCACCCTACCCTAGGACAAAAGTGTGTAACGCATTCGCCTTCCGTAACTGATCAGTGATATGAGGAGACCGTAATAGCCGGTTATATATTTCCAAAACATCTTCGTTTCCTAAGAGATAAGTATTATATTTAGTCTTTATACATCGTTATGTAAGCCAACGTCGGTAAATCTGTTCTTTTATGTGCATGAATCCAATTGGTAGTACTGAAGTTTTGAACCTGATGTGATCCGAATGCTGTCAAACATTGACCGCCGGTTAAAATTAGGCTTTCGACTGCCAACGGGCGCATTGTAAGTGAAATAATTAGGCAAAAGGAGTGCAGATAAGTCGAGTCTACTCAATATTGCTCAAGAGCGTAGAGCTTTTGGAGGAATTTGGCCAATAGAGCGTTTTTATTGATTTAACCGCCTTCGAATGTCGTGACAAAATGGCGTGTTTTGACCTCAAGGGTCGCTTTTGTTTGGCGTTCAAAAATTTTCCCTGCAGGATTGCCCAAGAATTTTATTGCATTTATTTGAGGAAGACACCTTGCTCTTTTTATTGGTAGGAAAGTTATGGCTCAAAGCCGTATACCAAGTAGTGATTTTTGTGTCTGAAATTTGCCAATTTTATGTCTGTCAAAAATCGGTAAAATAAGTAAAATTATTAAAAATCCGAAAAATATTAGATTTGCTGTCGAATAGGAAAATTTCACATCGAAACTTTTGGTTAAGATGTGTTCTTTCTATTAAGATTTTCAGAGGCAGAGTTTTTTACTTCTTTAATTTTTAAACGATTTTTAAGTAATATATGGTCTTGAGCCCGTGAAAATTGATCTGAGAGCCTCCGAACCGACTCGGTCGCCGTACGCGTAAAATAAAAATCCAATCGAACTAAAAGTTATTTTTCTAGAAATAGTTTACCTAGACCTATATTCTGACAAAGTTTGGGGATTTTCGATTTTTTCATTTTGCACACCCCCAGGCGATATTTCCGGACGGCCGCTCTTAACACTCTAACGAACACCTTCGACCTTGGGCGGGAGTGTTTGTTTTAGCTCAGTGGCTATACTATTTTGTGAATCTCGGGTAACCTTCAGTCTTGTTTGTAACCCGTAGCCTTGGAAGGCTATGAAAGGCGGCTGTATTCGTAGTTACCTGCGGGCAAAAACGTTGAAAAAACGCGTGATAGGCTGCCGCATAGTTTGTGTTGGGGCACTTTTGGCGCCCTGCTCGGGCATAGAAACGCCTTTTACTAAAAACATGGGCCAGTTATTTAAACGGAGTTTAGCCATTGTTTAACAAAACCGCGTTCTAAGTCATTTTCCGTTTGTCCAACGCCTTTATCTAAACACCATTTGTCGTTGACAGTTTCATTAAAGCATATAGAGTAGACAAGAAAAGCATTTATCTTCTTAAATTGACCCGCTAATGAAGAGATCTGGAGGCTTCGTTTAAATAACCGACCAATAAGGTTTTGTTATTTACGGTTTCGTGGTTTAGATTGTGTTTAATTTACAACTAGCACCGTGCTCGTTGGGTTAAAGCAACAAAGATTTTGACAATCAGCAAGAGCATAAATTCCTTTTATGTGATAATAGCCTGTTAGTGTAACAGGGTATCATGAAGGGTATAGGACAGTGAGGAAGCTTAGTGGAAGGCGAGCTGAGCAGACGGTTAGCCTATTCACACTAGACTAATAGAGAAACGACGACGGCGACGTCAACGAAAACGGCAAAAAAGCAATAGCTTTTGACTCTGAACGTGCATCACATTTTTTTGTAAATTTCTTTGCCGTCACTGCACGAGTACAACGTGAAAACGCCTAATTTCACGTTTTGTGGAGGACGTGAACACAAGACAACGACTTCCTTTTTCTTTCCCTGAACTTCGATATTCAACTCCAGTAAAAATTGGCAATATTTGACGAATTGAACGAGGTGGAATAAGTGCGATAAAGTTTGAAGCAGCGCGACTTCACTTTTTAAGTGACGTTTTCGTAACCGTCACCGACGTTGTTGCAGCTCCCTGATATCTTTCTCGTGTCTGTTCAATGTTTGCAGCCCGATGTGTTTGGCCCCGACGTTATGTGGACAGAAGACATGTCAAATGTTGTCAAAAAGGTAACTTCGTCTCAAACCAAATTTTTCTGGGAAGCTTTTTCCGGGATGAGTTCATGTTGCTTTTCGTTCATAGCCGAATGTGACCGACTTTGAAGTTCTTTTTGCAGACAAGTAATGTGTTTGTTTTATCAGCTTTATTGGATGCCATTGACGGTTTTATTTTTCTTTGTTTTTAATCATAAGATTTTTATTTTGATGGACCAGTCAGCGGACGAAATAATAACACGTGATGAGCTGGATCAGCTGCAAGAAGAGGTATAACTGTTGTTTCATGTAGGAGCCATCAACCTCGCTTGTCTTTCCCAGGGTCATTTTCCTTATCTATCCAACGACTTGAGAAGTATTTTATACCGAAATTCGTGAGTCATAAGTAAAATACTCGGCCGATGAAACCTTTCGAGGTAAAATATCATGCCCCAAGATCAACAGTCAGTTGTGTAGTGATTCTACTTCTTCCTCAGAAACGATCAGTGCGACATTTGCAACTTCTTCCTCAATACAAACTGACGTCGAAAAGCACCTTTGGGTGTCGTGTGACCAGCTGAAATAAGGGTTCTTTCTCATTTTTAGAAGTGACGTAAATTGACTAAAGAAAGGCCCTTGAAACGAGGTTGAGGGACTGCAGACCGGAGATTGTGGCTCCTAATGGGAAGGTTTTATCGCTGTCCCAGGCGCCCTCTTATACCTGTTGATGTTAATTTTATATTTAGGACTGGGACCAAATCCGCATGCTTTTGAATGAACTGATGGAACTTGCTATGCCAGAGTATGATGGACCAATAGTAGACGACACTGTCACGGAAGAACAATGGGAACAAAATACAATTAGTAACGCTGAAGAAGAAGCACACATCGAGCTATGACAGCCAAATTAATCGCTAGAATGTTTTTTTTTTTACGTTAATTGGATAGTAATTATGGTTCAGGTCATTTGAGTGGCCTAGTCGAAAAAACTCTTAGATAAAAGTTATTATTTTTTTCGTTTGTAAAAATTCATGACACAAAGTTTACTTAAGTCAACATTTATGTGCCGAAGCACGGTGTATTTAAAAGACATTTACAAATTTAAAACTTATACTTTCAAATCAAACTTGGTCGTTAGGGGTGAGTTAAAGTGCACTACGTTAAATCTATTTGTCGCAAATAAACTTCCTGCCGTTTGATAATTTTTTACAAAAATACAAAAGTAGAGCCCAGGTTCAAATTTTTGCGACTTCTCTTTCAAAACCATTATTGTTCCGTTGTTGAATCAGTTGAATCCTTGTCAGTTTCCATAAGTCTTGGACAAGTTCTTATCAAATGATTACTTTCGCCACATTTGTGACATGTTCGTAAGTGCCGCCTAGCATACGGGCATTTCTTCATCCTGTGACCTTGTTCATTGCAGTTATAACACAGTGACGTGTGTTTTCTGGCGCCTTTTTTCACCGAACGACTCTTCTTTTTCACATTTCCACCATCTGGTGACGTCACAAGTACTGCGATTTTGCCTTTGTCTGTGTTGACAATCTGCAATTGTACTTTCTCACCTTCAGTAAGACTACGATATCCTTTGGACTTAATTGCACTCTGAAATAGGAACAAAAACGTTTATGCCGTTTGTTTGTTTATTTTTATCTTTTATTTATTTTTTATCTTTGCATGTAAAAAAATATAACCTATGGAAGTATATACAAGATAAGAAACCTAGTTGCCTTGTTGAATGAGCGTGCATTTCTGTAAAGACTGTTTGTCTAATAATAAGTGCAAAAGAGTTACTGTCATGCTCTACCTTCGATTATGTTTCGCATACTGGCGGGGACGTACATCGTTAACTTGTTGAGTGGTCAAACCGCCGTGAGTATCAGTGATGTCTTGATGTGATACAAACCGTACCACGGCTATTTCAACGCGGCAGTAGAAGAGAAAAATGGCTGGGTTTATCACATTCATTTTGATTTTAACCTGAGACTTGCTAAAATATAGCAAGTGAAAAAATTTGGCTAAGTACTGCAAATTATAATGATATAAAACCGAGGTGTCTCTGCGGACTTCGCCATTTTATTTTTTCCTTTCCAGTAGCCAATATTTAGTGACGTCACGATATTTTGCGAATCAAAGCTGACATAGTCCGTCTCGAAGGATTAAAAGGTTCGACATGTAACAAGTGAGTTTCAATTTGAAGCAAATTAGCAAAGACCATTTCTGAGCTGCCGTTCAAAATGTTCAACCTTTTTCTTGCACTCAAATGAAGTGCTGTTTTGGGTCATGTGATTTTCGCCCCTTCCGCTTTTTTTAAGTCGATGATGATTTTGCCGTTTTTGCAAATATCTGCTAAGTTTGGAAAACATTTATGTATAGATAATTAGGAAGAAAATTTTACAAGATTAGAAACGGTTTGAAATAAGACACTTTGCTTCTCGTAGCTGCGGCTTTGTTCAGTTCGTTTTTAGTTCGTTTAGAGGGAAATATAGAGAATAAAGAAAATTAAATTAACATGAGCGGTCAGGTGTAAGTTCTGAAAAGAAAAGATGCTAACAAAGAAGGAAATCCTTTGTATGATAAAATATTTTAAAAATTGAAATCTCGCGAGTACTTCTCTAACTGATATTTTCATTTATCAGCATGCTATGGAAAATTTGCAGTTAAAATATTGGCAGTACGTTATATGCTGGACTCCTCCGAGATACTTGACCGGTTTACGTGTATAGTTATATCGAACTAAGATAATCAGAAATGAAATGATAGTAAGTCATCGGCGAATATTTCACGGAGATTGTTAGACGCATCAGACTGAATATTTATGCGGAGCAATTTCGACATCGAACCACAAACAATAAAAAATATATCAACACATGGCAATATTCCTGTAGAAGTTCTGCGAAGCACAAACGTCGCAATTCAGTCAGTGTCAATTGAAATTATCAGGAACGCCAACTATCTATAAATAATTGATAGGAGTTTTCAAAACATAAAGAAAAGACTTTGAATAGAATAACCGCAAGAAAATCTAAGATCCGGTGTGCAAAATAAATAATATTCATAAACTTAACTAAAAACGAAAAGTTAGAACGCACAATAAAAAATTAAATATCTTTAAATTCAATTTCAAGGTGCTGTATTTACCTCGTGAACAAAAATGTCTTCTTTCTCATCGTCTGTCGTAATAAAGCCAAATCCTTTGACAACGTTAAACCATTTTACCGAACCAACCATTAAGTGACTCTCTTGGATGGTTTCTTCACCCTCTATAGATAAATACAAACAAGGCTTTATTTTCTCTTTCCCAAAATCTTGAGTTCTTTTTTAGCTTTTGCCATTGTACAGGGTGAATGGAAAAGAATCTTTCTATTTCGAGCTAAACAGGAACAGGTCTATGTGGTAAATGAAGAGGGTTTTGAAAGCACCAGTGCATAAAGACCGACGGCTTCATAATGAATGTCCGTATCAGTAAAACGCATTTCAAAGATCAGAGGTACTTGGGAGAACTAACGGCAGCAAACTGATTGTTATTCGATACAGTTTTAATTAAATTGAAGGGACTCATCTTGGTTCACGGCAATAATAATAATTGAAAACCAGACAAATTTTTCTCCTAAAGAATGCTAAACACTACAAAAATGTAATTCTGTAAGCAAAACAGTGCGTAGATAGATACCTGCCATTTGGGCAATCATATAAAGTCCTGATAAAATCCTTGTCTTGTTTGGCAGTAAACCATCTGAGTCAGTTAACAAATGTTGGCTGAATTCGGTTGAGGCCCATGTTAAATTCTGAGTCTGTGTGATCGATATGACATGCAGAGCCTGATAAAGAAGCAAGTTTTTTTTGGAATATCTAAACAGCAGTATATCTAATACCTACAAGCCTCAGGTCATTACCTGCCTGAACCAATAAGAGAGCTTGAATTGCTTTTATAATTGATCTTACTTTAGCGCCACAAAGGAAGCTCTGTCAACAGTAATTGAAAAGACAACTGATTTATCTCATGAACTGTGAAAGCTTTATTCCTATTGGCTTTATCAGATTCCGGTTGCAATCTTGAAACCACCAATTATTCGAAACCCATTGATTATTTTTATAGATATTTCTCAGCTGTTTTGTTATCACATACGCTCATTATGTCTTAACCGCGGCGAAACATTGTCACCTTGGAAGAGAAAAAAGAGAATGAGAAACAATATTTTCAAAATAATCAGATAAAAGCAGGACAAAAGATGTGACGAGTTGACCCTGAGAATAAATTGTTTTTCGTATTTGGGAGAAATATCGGAGACTTAAAAAAATGAAATAAGAATTGCCAGGAATTTACTGACACAGTGCAGCAAAACAGCAGCTAACAGCTGAGATTTCTTCTCGAGCTTTATTTTGATCGATTTTTTTTATTTGATTGTTCAAAACAGTAGATAACGAACAAAAGAATTGGGTGCAATATTTTTATCACATCCGAAAGACGGAATTAAATGGCCTTCAGATTTTAATTAAGTCCAACCTGGTGTCAGCTTACAAGCCTGCCAAGTTGTGTGTGTGTTTTGTGTGATATTCGACCATCAAACTTGTTCCCAGGATCTAGGAGAGAAGAAGAGACGAGGATTGTCACGTGATCTACCCTGCGTGGCACTTGTTCCCTATTTCTGATTCGTATTGGTTGTCACGTGACCTAAGCTTTAAACTATCGCAAAATATGGGAAAAATTTATGAAGATGGAACTTTGGCTTTCGTTGTTATTTCACCTTTCGCCACAAATTTGCGAGGGAACGCCTGCTACGGCAGGTGACGAAGATTCAACTGCTTGCGACTCCTTGAAGATTTAAAATCAGACTCGCTTAAATTCACTCTCTTTGCCCAATCTTTACATCTCCAATAGGAGATACCTCTTGCCTCGTTCCCAGGCTTTCTCTTTTCTTCCCCTTCCCTTCCCTTTAGCAAGAGAGAGAAGGGAACTCCTTTTGGGGCCAAAAAAGAAGAAAAATGCAGTGGGGTAGGAGGAACGAATTAAGATAGAAAGTTTAAAATAGATCAGTAAGTCCAACGACCATAATTCAATAGGCCATTTGCACTAAGAGGTAATGTGACATCGTTTTTATGAAAATGAAGGTTATATGATTTTACCTTCGAAAATCAATTAGTGGGTCATATCTTAAACAAAATAATAGTGATTTGGTTTTTCAAACCCGCACCATTTTCTTAAAATGAGTAAGTTTGTATCTGGTCACGTGACCAAAATGTGGTTTTTAAAATTATGAATTACCTCTTTCTGAAAGCAAATTTTGCACTTAAACTTCAAGAAAATGTTGAAAAGATGATGTGGTAACGTTTACAGCACATCTGAGGGTAACTATCAAACGTTTAGCAAGATATAAGCAAAAAGTAGTTTTGGCCGCCATGTTGGAGGGCAAGAGTATGCCCTCCCAGTAAACACTTGTTTCCATATCTCAAACCGCCCTTGGATACCTTGTGATGCCTACACAAAGTAATTTCATATATATGAGTGAGCCCTGACAATAGTGATTAAGGTTAAGCACTGAAAATACTGATTAGGGTTTTAAATGGTTAGCTCCCATTTAGGGTTAGGGTTTTCGCTACAGTACTTAAATCAATCCAAGTTCCTGCAGCGAATCGAGATTGCAGATCCAACACTCCGGGATCGAATCCTACCCGTATTTGTGAACTTTCTTTTTTCTTTAAAATTGAAGAGACTTGCACTTTGACAACGTTTGTTGAGCAGAAACTAAGTCTCTGAGTCAAGAAACTTAGAAATTTCATGTAAGTGTAAGTTAAAAGGGAGAGGGCGGTCTGAGATATGGAAACAAACGCTTTCCATGCCCTCCAACATGGCGGCCAATACAAATCATACTACTTTGCTGAAAAATCAAAGAGCCATAAAATAACTCCCTTAAATGCGTTTCCTCTCAAATTTCGAGTGTAAGATAATTCTTATTTGCTCTATCGATTTTTGGCATCAGCAAGATTCCAACTCATTGTTTAAAGGAAGCATTGGTCACGTGACCTCTTAGTGCAAGTGGCCTATTAGTCCAATGGCCGGAAGCTTTTAAAAATAAAACCTGGATCAGCAAAGAAGAAAAAATTAAGAACTCTTAACGTCGTAAGGATCAGTTTGCTGTTGTTCGAGGAAGAGAGACCCCGCGGAAGGTGTCGATAGAAGAAGGAGCACAAGAACGAGGTGTCATTTTCCCTGATTACGACAGGGAAATAACGCACGCAGTTATTGTAGAAGATTATGATACTAAAACCTCGCTGATGCGACCGCTAAAAGGCCTTGAAAGTAAGGTCGTGGTGATATTTACGTTTGGGACGAAAGAATTTGGGTCTTTTTTTACAATTTATAGAGGAAAATACTGACTTACCACCGTGAAAGCATACTTTTTGGTGAATAACTAGAGCCTTCCGTTATTGGACAAAATGTGATTTATACCTTTGTCGCAACACTACTTTAAATTTATTTGCCACTCATTAATACTTTAATTTGCATTAGTTAAGAATGGTAAAAAATACGTGTCCAGCCACTAGAATATTTTAAACAGCGGTTCCATGTTAATTCGGCACGCGTACTTTCTGTTACAGTTGTCAAACCTCGCTTTAAGGGCACCTGAATTATTGCGGACAGTTTGGTTTGTCCCTGGGAAAAAATTTCCTTACATTTCTCTAAATTCAACGCGCTTTATACGGACATCCCGTTAACACGCTTTCTATGGGGTGGGGGGGCTCGATCAGTGTCCGTATTAACGCCGGGAGGTTTGACTGTAATTCCAAAAACCCGAGTTACCAGCTCTCCTAGGCCTTACCTACTATTTTATACCTTATCCCACCTTATGTTCTACTTTTATGAACAGGAACTTTCGAAAATCTCCCAAAGAATGTTTCCATCACTTTTTTAATAAATGCTACAGTAGCACTACTGCGCGCTTTGTTGTTTTCCGTTACGGAAGAGTCAAGTTCCACTTCACTCTCCTCAGCAGATGATCCATACCAAAAACTCTCCACAGTTTTATTCACTTCTTTTCCAAAGTTGAAATGAACTTTTTGCTTATTAAGAATGGGTACAATCATATTAAATTTATCGATTTTCTTGTTGATCAAATGCATTTTCTGTTCAAACTCCTTTATGTCGTGATTCCATTGGACAGTGGCTTGAAGTGCTAATGGACTTGGTCCCAGTTTCATTCTTCTGCACAACAGCCCTTCTCTGAAAAGTTCTATGTCCTGTCGAATTTCTTTCTCCAAAGAAATCCATTCTGGTGCAAATCCTGAGTCTATGAGTACTTTATTAAGCCTCCGCGTGGTTGAATCTACATTGAGGAAAATAAGCAATAGGAATTATTATTTTCATGCTCAACCTACTTATGAAATTATTATTTAGTTTATGACACTTTTTGAAGTGTTTCCAAGGTAAGAATCACAAAATAGAACAAATCAAACAACATGAATAACTGTTACTGACTGCAAATTAATCTCGAACAATTCTTGGGAAAATGACATGCACAAACCACAATATGCCAAGAGAGATAAATATACTTGGAAAACAACTAATTAAAATCTGCACGGTTATTGAGAATTCAACACTGTAGGAATACGATTTAAATTAGAAAAACTATACCTCAATAGTTGGGCGGAGGGTACAGATTCTATGACTTTGTCTGAAGCTCTTTGCACTCTGTAATATTGGTACTGTTTCTGTCTCTTTGATGGTGAACCAATCCCAATGCCTTCATATTCTAGGTATTGCCTAGTTGTGGCAAAAGATACAAAAAGCATTGATAGACCACTTATAAAAAGGCCCTTTGCTGCTCAGAGTCAAGTGACCTATTAAATGCCACAACTGTGAGACATACCCTTTAAATACCAAGGATAGAAAGAGCATAAAACAAATAGTGAGTCTGCCAAATACTAGGATTTAGACTTTGTTAGGTTGGTATGGATACAATACTATATGTAGGAATGAAATTTCTCCAGACACTCTCACCCTAGTCTCATATAGTCCAAGAGAGACTGGGGATAATTTAATAAAGGAAAATGCTATTTGATAATAGAGGAAAGTGTTATTTTCTCTTACACATTTTTAACCTGTAGAGCAGGCACTAGGAAATAATGGGCACAAGAAAGAATGGGCACGCACATCTCCCTCGAGTGTGCCAGGTCACGTCCTATTATTTCCTAACACCTGCTACGCAGGCTACCTGAGAGAGAGCTGTGCCACATATGGGTTTAAAATATCACTTGCATGTCTCTCGCATTTTGCACTCACCTCTGCGCCTGAAGAGGAGTCAGGAAGGGTATGGTTTTCAAGGAGATTTGTCCGATGATACTGGGATCAGTGGGGATCTTGCCTGTTATATTAGACTGCCTTCATAGAGAAGAACTGCTGTTTTTAAAGTGGCTTGCAGTTACCCCTCCCCTACCCCATACAATACGATATTTTTTTGTTTGAATGGGCACGGGAAGAAGTTTTTCTGCAATTTAAGTAAGCTGAAATGTATAGTTAAAAGCTTAACTATGCTGGATTTTGTCCCCAAACCGTACGGCGTACCTGCTACTTACCTATGTTGTGGAGCGGTATGGTGGATATCAAATACTACTTCTTTGTCGAAATCTTGATCGGTAACTTCTGGACCTTTCTCTGCTGAAGTGGTAACATGTTCTATGACCACCCTGTAGGCCTGTTCTATTCGAGCAAATTTAACGGCATCAGCTGTAGTCTTCCCACAATCCGGGTGATACTGCTTTGCTAGCCGTAAGTACGACTCGCGAACATCCACGACTGTGGCGCTCCAGTCCAAACCTAACAGAAGATAACAGTCCTTTACCTTTACACTGGATGCTGTTGTACATAGAAAACGAGTAATTTGTTTAAACCCGACGTAATCGGCTAAGACAAGAACGGGTATGTGTGCTCGAGACCATGTCATACGAACGGCGGCCATGTTTGTTATCTATTACGTAACGTCCCATATCTGTTGCGAGGCAATCCGCTGACTATTAGCGCTGGTTCCTCGCTTGCGCTCCCCCACTTTTCGCTTGCCTGCGTTGCGCGCAGCCCGCCCACGCATCGTCTCAACCATTTGTATCCTGAGAGGGTTTAGTATACGTATCGACCCACAAAGGAAATGAAAAACACACCAGAAAAACGGCGTGCTACGCAGGCTATTCAAATACCAGAAATAAAAGCCCTGAGAATATAGGTAATGGACAATGGCCTTCGATCAACCATTTTTTAATGGTATGTGTGCCTAACTTTTGATAAGGAACCTGACGACTAAACATATGATGGATGAGAAGCTTCAGATCCCCTATGGATTATCTGAACTTCTGTCGATAGTTAGTCGTAGACTTTAATAGTATTGTAAGGGGGCACACATTTTCCCCTAACCTGAGATCCAGGGTTGTCCACTCATCAGAAAGTAAAAAATTCCCTGACTTTTCCCTGACTTTTCACTGACCTTTAAACAGTTTTCACTGACCTTTTATTGTTGAGAAACAATCGATGTTTACAATTGCTTTAGCTTTGTCTGTAGGCCATCGATATTTTTCTCTTCATTTTCAACCTCTTTCCGCTTTTCGAGGAAAGAGAAAGAAGGAATTTGGAAGAAATTGATCGCTTTGCTTGCTTTGCAGCATGCTTTTCATCTTTTCCGAAAGAAAATGCATTTCAAAATCTTGAAGAAAACTTATGAACTATAAACCGAAAATTTGAAATTCCCTGACTCTTCACTGACTTTCTCAATATCAAAGATTTTCCCTGACTTTTAAAAAATTCCCCGACTTTTTCCTGACCTTGAAAACTTTTCGTTTTTCTCTGACTTTTCCCTGACCGTGGCAACCCTGACTGATCAGACCCAATTTTAGCGGTTTTTACATTCTCTCTTACGTGGTTGCGCTACATTTTGTTCACCAAGCAAGACGAAAATACATCCGACCTGATCTAGATCTCAATCTCAAATTACTTCCTCAACTTTTACTTCAACAGTCAAGAGCCTGAGAGGCCTTGCGAAACAAGGTGCACGACAACTGAATATGCAGTCACATTTTTCTTCGTTCTATTTCTGGCCAGCTAAGGAGGCCCATGACGAATAGGTACGAGTATTAAAAAGCGACGTCCCCGAGGGATCACTCGCAGACAAGTGCGTTGAATAACAGTTTGCGCCCCGCTATGTTCCCCTTATGCGCTTTCGCAACCTGGTTTATTACCCTTCAGAAATTAATAAAGGAAAAAATTTAACGACTCGGTTTGGATGGTAATAGTATGTTTATTAAAAATCATTGATTAAATCATACAAATCACTTAGAAATACATTTTTCGATGATTTAACAAGATATTATTTTTTCAACTTTTTTCCCCAACGATTCATATAGTTGCACACAAGTTTTCACACCACAAATAACAACTGCAGCACATTCTCATTAGTATCATTGAAGGAAGAATATTTGCATATATACTAGAGCGATATAAGACAACTACTTCCACACTAGTCCGGCCCTAATTTTTCCAACAGATCATATCCAGCTACTCTTTCAGTCACAACAAACGGTCAGTTGCTTTCTTCCTCCAAATAAATTAAATTAGTAATGGTAAAGCGATGTAGAAATACTATCTTCGACAACACGCATGTTTGTAAAATATATACAAGATAAAGATCAAATATAAATACTCTAAAGATATATACGATTGACAACACTAGCTTTCTTCGCCTAAGATGATTTTCATTCAGAGATAAAACTGGTAAAAGATGTTTCACTTGAACGCCAATAAATATAATAGTAACAATTTAATAATAATAAGTATATCTGCATAGAAAGCCTATACAGTTGACTTTCTTTGGAGAGGTTTTCACTGCAACAAACGCCGGAAGAATGTTTCATAAAAAAGTAAACACTAGAGAGATTAAGCACCATGTTACCTGCAAACCCTACTCTTCGTGTCATGGGAGGGTTAATTTGAAATTGAATACAGTCCACTCTCTCTACGACAGACAAGATCATTAGAACTTCATTCAGAGTTCGTACGGATTTTTGGATCCAAAATTCAAGACTTTTTGCATACTTTTTCCAAAAACATTTATTTCTTTTTCCAGAAGATGATGCGCTGCTGCAAACGTAGGGGCAAGGTTGAAAAAGGAATTTGACCCAAACGAAAACGATTCACATATAAAGCACTTGTTGTAGCTTTCAAAAACAAGATCAAGACTTTACCTCTATTTTCCAGATCTGGAAAATTGCTGGGCAAATTTCAAGACTTTTTAAGACTCAGTATGAACGCTGTGCATTTATGGGGTCCGCCCTCAAGTCGGAGACAAGGACTACTTACGGAGTGACGGTGGGGACCCCCGGGGACCTATCTGCTGCCCGTCAGGAGAAAGAAAGTTGACTGTAAACCAAGAAGTTAAAACTACTGTAATTTCACAAGCCATAGAAGATAGCGTATCACTCGATATATTTTACTCCTAAAATAGCTCACTGACAATCTAAAGCAAATCAGTACTATGACAACACATTAGAATGTCTTCATCAAGTCTACATCACGTGTTGTACACGCTGCGGTCAGCTTGACCACAAACATTTGACAGCCATCTATCTTTTACTCTCTTAACCACATACCATAAAATATATATTACCAACTGACAAAGATGAGCTTTAACCATAACACATGACCACTTTGTTGAACGAGACGAAGATCCCTTGGTTCGGTTTACTAATTAAGGAGAAAAATAGATCAATAATAATAAAGACACATCACTTGAAAATCAGTTTACAGTTGACCAGTTAACACTCGGTTTTGGCACAGCACCTTTTTTTAAAAGTAAATCCACGTTTTCTTGGGTAAAGCATATTTCCTAAGCATTACTACTGAAAGACAAGCAGGTCAAGGATTAAACAAACTTAACTCCAGCCTCGCAGTTATCTAAAAGGCCACGCACAGTGCTTACAGGCAGCTCAACTTTGAAGTGGTCTGTTTAAAACAGTGTTTTATCTCAGTCCATAGTCAAACGGCGGGTCAAAATCCCATAAGATAACAGAATAAATAATTGACAATAGACGGATCGAAACGCACCAATTACTGATTACGAGTCTTCATAGCCAATGACATCACGGTTTAACTGACAGACAACCAATAACATCGTGACGTAATTGACCAATCAGATCAATAATCAGAGTATAATACCATCAACTGACGTGATACAACTCACTTTGACTCTGAAGATGACTACCGCACATGTTGTCGAAACGTCAGTCACTGTCAACAACAACAGTCCTATTCAGGACTACGTTCACCCGGACGATCAAACTCAACCTACCTTTGAAATGACTCCTGGGTTCAAACCTTTCACACAATAAATAATGTCTGCTTGAATGTGAAGTTTACTTACCAAGTAAACAATCTCTGTCCGTCTAAGGATCCGTTGTGTTTACCCTCTGAAAAAAGATTTGGAGAAACAACTGTTATCATGTAAAATCCAGTAACAACTACAGGTTATGGAGAGCGCGCGGGAGAGATTGACGCAAACACTTGCTCCAACGCCCGAACGCGCGGTCGGCATCAAATTACGCTTTATGCATTCCACTCATTCTTAGTGAAAGGTCAAACGATTGGTAGCGTCGCACGTGCCGCGAAACTTTAATAGAAACATTTAAACTAGGATTACGGCCTCCTCTGGTCTCCCGAAATAAAAAGTATATTCTTGTGTCACTATAGTAGAGGAAAGAGCTGTAGGGGCCTTTTTTCATCTTGATTCATACAAAATACCAACACAAGAGGAATCAGAGACTTTATAACTCTTAGTAAAAACGGGGGCGGGGGGGGGGGGGGGAAGGAACTTAAAAACTGCATGTCATGTAATGCACAGCCGGTTGATAACATCAATTAAAATCACTGCAATCAGATCAAGTTCAACAGCTGACATTAAAAAAGGTTCTTTTGAATTAACAATTAACTACCGTCGGCTTCAAATTCATCACAATACACTAACGAACAGAAAGCCGCCCATGGAAAGGGTTTTTTTTTTCAGAAGTAAATTTGGTTGCCACAACTGTACATGTCCTTTTACCTTGACCAGGTCCCAGTTCAACTCCTATATACGTATCGCGGCGGCCTGGTAATGGTCCAACATACTTCACTTTTCCGCGTCCGATCTGACCTCGTGACCTAGTTACCAATACGTCCATGCCCACCTGGATGTCGTGGCTTGAAGTTGGTGCAAAGGGCTTGGTGAAGACTTTGGTATATGGAGGTTGGTGGGTAGTGGTTGTTACAAGCGAAGGGTTTGAAGAATAACTTGCCGAAGAGGTGGCATGCCGTCCGATTTCACGCAGCGACTGATATTGCGATGATTTGGAGTAATCCGCGTCCTTGGTCAGATTGTACTGGTCTTGAAGAGATCCTGTAGTGTCAGAAAAGAAACGACCTTACAATGTGACAAACGCAAGATGGAGAAAAATCTCTACTGACACATGCTGCATACGGCTGGGATAAGCAACGTCGAGTGCATCCCGCTGTGTGGTAATAACCTGAAGAATGTCGGTCGTTTCGAAAAAGTCTCTGGTCAGTTCGCAAACGTGTAGAAGTCAGTTCACACACTTTGTAGATTTCCGATGTCAACGTTTGAGCATAAAAACTAACTCTCAAGCTTAAATCATACAGTCTTATAGTTGATTTCGCTCTATCACAGCGCTTGCGTTTTGCACGCACAGTAGCTAGCTGTAATTTGCAAATCAATCTTCCGATATGAAACGGGTCTTACTGTTGTTGTTTTCTATCAGGAAGCTTTGCTCTTTTACGGAAGGTCCACAACTAGACACGGGATAAAAACGCCGCCATCTTGGAACGAAATATTAACATAGTTGCTAAGTGACGTACGTTGAAAGTCTCAATGTCCTTCGCTTCCCATTTCCGGTTTCGGTAGTACCCCTGGCTCTGTCGCTCGCTTTGGCCACAAAAATGTTTAAATGAAGTTGCTGTAATACACACACACATTTATTGCTCACAGTTAAAACGAATTACATGCAGGGACGTGTGGGCTGTCCAAGTGACACCCGCCCCAATAAAGATAATTTCAAATTCTGAGCAAAAAACGGCAAGTTCTGTCAACTACCACTCACTTAACAGATTCATTTAAATTAAATTATTATTCATTCAAAATATTTCCCCGATTCTGATTGGAGAAGACCTGGGGACGTGGTTGAGTTGTCTTGATTGTGAAAACAAAAATGGCGGACATTTCACTCGTTTCAAGAGTAAGAACTACGCGAAATAAAAGCTAAAAACATGGCAAGAACAGCTAGCAGACAACTCAAAGGGCGACATCTGCTATCTGGAGAATATTTGTGGAGCTGAACAACCCTAAAAGTGCACTATCGAAGACGAACTTAACATCGATGGAGGTAAGTATGTTTTGGCTACGTTTTTAAACTAGGAATTATTTTGAATGAATAATAAAACAATTATTGAATTCGGCTTTCGTATCATATGAAGCATCATGGAGATCTCGGAGGGTGTTATCCGCCTCGGCCTACGGCCTCGAGGGATAACACCCTCTTCGATCTCCATAATTCCTCATAAGATACTCAGCCTCATTCATTAATTGTTAAATATACCTTATTATATGCGGGACGCACCGTAGTGTCCACTAGAACCGGATCAAAATCACAGGAATGTGATTGCAAATAACAATTGCGCGCACGTGGTTCCTACGAGGTAAGCTGTATGAAACAAAACTCGTACCGAACCACACGCGTGTAAGCGAAGAGGACGAACAATCATCCTAAAGGACTGGGTTTAAATAAAGCAACTTCAAAGTGGCGGTCTGTTGGTATCCAGTCGACTTGTAGTCAGTGTGCTGAGTCATCCACTCTCCATTTGATTATGAAATATACTTTAGCGAGAAATAGGCTGTGAGATTTCACATCCAATAATTTACGCATACGTGTCAGTAATGTAGTATTCTGAATCGTATAGTTAAAACCCAGTTGACATGTAAATGTTTGTAACGTCAAATTTCACACCCAATAATTTACGCATAATATAGTATTCTGAACCGTATAGTTAAAATGCAGGTTGACATATAAATGTTTATAACGTTTGCCAACTGACTTCTACACGTTGGGGAACTGACCAGTGACGTTTGCGAAACAACCGTTGGCGAAACGACAGGTTACCAACCTGAATCATGAAGGAGATAAATATTGAGCTCAGTAACTATGTACAAAGACTTTCTAGTTACCTCCATGATATGAATGTGGCCTCCTCCTCCTTCCAGTCTCCCTATCCCGCGGTTGATGTAGCGAAGAGTCTGGGTCCCACGATATGACTGATGAAGATGAAGACTCCGGAATCTGTGTTTGATGTCTTAAAGGTGGTGCTGTTACATGCGGATCCAAATCATCGGAAACATCACTGTCTTCTCCTAAAGAACCCACACGGTGCCTTGGAACCCTTACCCTGCGACTGAACGACTCACGCAGGACTCTGCTGTCCTGGACAGAAGAATAAGGTGATGCAGCCGCTCTTTTACTTTCAGATCTGCTTGGGCTGTAACCATTCATTATCAGCGGTGACACACCTGGGTCACGGGATCGACTGTAATTCGTATCTAACGAACTATGCCAAGTTGTTCCGAGGCGTGCATTGTCTGATGTCGAAGCGAAACTAACAGTTCTTGCGGAATGGTCAAGATCACTGTATTTATATTTGTCGTACGTGGCGTATTTGTCGAATTTCCTCGACAAATCTGTTTCGCTTTTAGCTCTGCTAACTCTAGAACCACTTATACTAGTTACTGCCTTTATAGTATCCAACTCTTGCTGGGTTTGTTTGAGTTGTCTACTTAGGTTGGTGTTCTCCGATTCAAGACGTTTACCACGCCTTTCTTGTGTAGTTTGAACCACTTGAAGCTCGAGAATTTTTTCCTCGTCTCTTTTTTGTCGTTCTCTGGATTCCACCGATCTGCGTCGCAAATCCGACAACTGAAAACACAAATATGTAAGAAATTATAATCCGGACACACAAAAAATACCACTACCGGTAGACGACAAATTGTTGCATTAGTTACGTTAGGTAAGGTTTGCATTTCTACAATAGCCGCACCCATTTTTAAACGGCTTCTATATACGTTTTAATTTTCACGGCGCCGTTAGAGCTTACATCCTAAGCCTGCGTATCGCCTGCGTAGCTGGCGGGATTCTTGTGCCTGGGCTACTTTCTTGGCGGCACAGCCGCCAAAACAGCACTCCCGCGCTAATCCCGCCAGCCACGCAGGCTACTGCTTCCTATGAAGCCGTTCTTTTGGCTAGTCACGCAACATCTTCTCAGCGCTAGATAAGGAGAAATTCGTATTTTCTTTTGGCGTGGGGGCTCACCAATGAGCTATCAGGGTCGATCAGCCATAAGGGAAATCCACAGCAAATGGATGTTCTAATCGAAGGCTAGTTACTGATGACCCTAATTATACTATATATTTGGAGAGAGACTCGAAAACAAATGCAACCTCTAAAAAGATAATTAGAAATGTTTCATTATTGAATACCTGTTTCTGTAGGTCTGAATTGACTCTGTTAATGTCTTCAAGTCTCAGTTCATTCACTGTTTTCAAACTTTCCTGTTCTTCCTTCAACTGCTGATTGGTTCTCTCCAGTCCCCTTACGGTCTCCTGCAGGGTACGTATTTCTTGTTCCTTGTCCTGCAAAGTTGTGTTGAGTCGAACTATTTTCTCTTCTAACGCCTGTGTTTTGTCTTCACCATTTTTGGTTAAGGTTGCTACGGTCTAAACAACAGAAAATAACCAGTTATGAATGACATGTCCAAGAAGGGCGAGTGAAGGCAGCCGATGTATAGTATATATCGCCGAGACATTTGACCCACATTGATAAGTCGTTGAAAACGAAGTCAGGTGACGTTGGTCGATTTTATGAGTCAACAAACTACATTTGCACTGTATAGCAAATCAAATTCAACACTTAACAGGTCAAATTTGGTCAGGAAAAAACGCAGAGTGAGGATAGCAGCTGTTACTAACGCTATGACAATATCAAAAGTAGGTTGAGTTTGATCGTCCGGGTGAACGTAGTCCTGAATAGGACCGTTGTTGTTGACAGTGACTGACGTTTCGACAACCTGTGCGGTAGTCATCTTCAGAGTCAAAGGGAGTTGTATCACGTCAGTTGATGGTATTATACTCTGATTATTGATCTGATTGGTCAATTACGTCGCGATGTTATTGGTCGTCTGTCAGTTAAACCGTGATGTTATTGGCTATGAAGACTCGTAAACAGTAATTGGTGGGTTTCGATCCGTCTATTGTCACAGTTAAACAGTCGTCTACTGTTAGTCAAATTGTCAGTTCTTCAGTCGTTCTCTCGTAGTTAGTTTTGCTTGATCTCGTCAATAACTCGTTTGTACGGCGCTGGTAACATTTGGCTACGATTCAGTGCCGTTTGTTCTAAGTTAGTGTAGTGTACTAGGACCCAGATTCCTCCTCAGTAAGGGCATGTAACGCCTGACTATAGTGGTTAAGAAGCACGAGTCGTGTGAGCGGAATAAAACTATCGTTAAGGTTCAATCTGTTCTAATCCTTCGTTACTTCCCGACTAGATCGGTCACAACATTGGCGACGAGGGTAAAACAAGACCCCAAGAAGTCAGCGAGACGAAAAGTTCGCGAGAAACATGGACGATAATGAACGAAACCATGTCAAAACATTCGACTGTCATAGGGACTAAAACACGCTTGGTTTGCGATGTAAGCGGTGGCTGACAGCGTTCCAACTATTTGCAGACGGCAAAGGCTTAATTCTAAATGAAGACAACGCGAACAACAGGCGGAGGACACGTGCATTAATGCTCCATCTCGCGGGACCCGATGTACAAGATATTTTCCTTACCCTGCCGAACACGTGGGATGTGAAAGGTTACCGGAAAGCGGTCGATGCACTGAAAGCAAACTTCGCTCCCAACGTCGACACTACTTATGCTAGACACTGTTTCAGACAGCTAGTTCAAGCACCAGGGGAAACAATCCGACAGTTTGCAACCAGACTCAGACGAGCATCGAAAGATTGTGACTATGGCGAAGACACAGATAACCAAATTCGTGATGAAATCCTCTGCAAGTGCACCAGCACGTACATAAAACGAAAACTCCTGGAAGAACGTCAAGGCCTCAATTTAGCTAGAGCGCTTGAAATAGCCGAGAACTGCGAAAAAGTCGACGCACAGCTTGCTGCAATGGACCATAGAAGGTGAGGGAGAGAATTCAGCTAGTGTAAACCGCATAGAGGGAACAAAGAGAGGCCATGGCAAGAGAAATCAGTCACGAGGTACCAAAACCGGCCGTGAGTAAACTTGCCACCGATTTGGTAGAACCGGACATTTCAGTCGAGATTCCAACTGTCCAGCAAGAGGTCAATTCTGTCACCGATGTGGGCTGGAAGGACATTTTCAAGAGCAGTGCAGGACAAAGCAGAAAGGTGTAGAAAAGCAAAAGCAAACCAAAGGCCACAGGAACCCCAAGGGAGGTGCTGCAAATATGGTTGCCACGACGAAGAAGAGGAACCAGTGTATGCTTTCACGGTAGCAGGCAGGAATGAGGAGAAAATTGAAGTAACCGTTGGAGGTTGTAAGTTGAACATGATCATAGATTCTGGAGCAAGCACTAACATCATTGACAAGGAAACATGGGAGTGGTTGAAGAAAAACAAAGTGAAGTGTGAATCAGCTCGCTAGAGTAGGAAACTCTATGCCTATACATCCCACACACCACTTGATGTGACAGGAACATTCTCCTGTGAAGTCTCTGCAGGAAGCAACACTAACAGTGCCAAGTTTTGTGTGATCAGTGCTGAAGGAGACCCCCTTCTGGGGAAGGACACTGCAACTAGTCTAGGCGTACTGAAAATAGGGATTGACAACGCTGCAGTAAGTGCAGACCCAACACCATAGGTGGGATCCTGTAACAGAAGTACCCAAACACAGCCGATGCGGAGGACTCCGTTCAGCATGAGATCAAAGTTGGAAGAAAAGATTAAAGAACTCATTGAACTAGACATTATTGAACCAGCACAAGGGCCCACACCATGGGTAAACCCAACTGTTGTTGTCCCAAAGTCTGGGGGTGACATCCGTTTTTGCACTGACATGCGAAGGGCTAACGAGGAAATACGGAGAGCCAGACACCCGATCCCTACTGTTGATGAGATTACTTAGAGCATAAGTGGCAGCAAGGTATTCTCCAAACTTGACCTTAAGAGGGGATACCACCAGCTTGAACTTTCCCCAGAATCCCGAGAAATTACCACATTTGCTACCCACTGCGGTCTGTTCAGATACAAGAGGCTATTGTTTGGTGTTAACTCTGCTTCCGAACAGTACCAATACGAGATCCAGACAGCACTTGCGGGTATAGATGGGCAAGAGAACATTTCAGATGACATCATCGTACATGGTAAGGACGAGAAAGAGCACGATTTGCGGTTGTAGAAAGTCATTGGGAGATTGAAGGAAAAGTGCCAGTTTACAAGGATAAGCTCACATTCTTTGGCATGGTATTGTCCGGGAACGGGATTAGCTGCACAGAAGAAAAGGTGAAAGCCGTGAAAGAGGCACGAGAAACTCGGACGGTATCAGAAACCCGAAGTTTTATTGGGCTTGTAAATTACTGTGGCCGCTTCACACCCGACCTGGCAACGGTCTCTGAGCCCTTACGTCGCCTGACAAAGTCAGGAACCCCTTTTGTATTTGGAGGTGAAGAGAAGGCCTTTCAGGAGCTAAAAGAGCGATTGGCTCGTGCTGAGACTTTGGGGTACTTCGACAAAGATTCCCCAACCCAAGTTATTGCCGATGCCAGCCCAGTTGGACTGGGAGCGGTACTGACCCAAAAGCAGAAGAATGGACCGAGAGTCATCTGCTATGCAAGTCGTAGTCTGACAGACACCGAGAGAAGATATTCGCAAACAGAGAAAGAGGCGCTGGCACTCGTATGGGCCTGCGAAAAGCTCCATCCCTATGCGGACGCATTGAAAGATGGGTGTTACGAATGCAGCCATACAAATTCAAGGTCAAGTATGAGCCCGGGCCGAGCAACATTGCTGACCCCCTCTCAAGGCTAGTGGGAAATCTAAAAATCAGCAGCAGTCTTTCAGCTGAAGCCAAAGAATATGTCAGATTTGTAGCCATAAATGAGACCCCCTGTGCCATGACTACACGAGAAGTGGAAGAAGGCTCAGCAATCGATGAAGGACTCTGTGCAGTCAAGGGTACCACAGGGTAACAGCAAAATGGCCCCAGGCAAATGGAGATGTTGAGCGCCAAAATAGCTCGCTTCTGAAAAGGCTCCAAATCGCACATGCTGAAAACAAGGACTGGAAGAAAGAGCTGAATGTTTATCTTGCAGCGTACCGAAGCATACCTCACTCAACGACTGGTGTAAGCCCTGCCGAGTTGCTCTTTGGATGGAAAATACGCACCAAGCTTCCTGAGCTGAGCGACGTACATGTCCAACAAGAAGTGCGTGATAGGGACAATGAACGGAAGAGTAAGAGCAAAGCATACGCTGACATGCAAAGGAATGCGAGGTACTCAGAGGTACTTCCTGGAGATCAAGTGCTAGTGCAACAAGAGAGGAAAAACAAGCTCACAACCCATTTTGAACCAAGTCCGTACACCGTGTAAACAGCATGGGAACAGCTTGATCGTGCAATCTCCAGGAGGAGCCCAATACTCCGGCAATACGTCTCATGTAAAGAAACTGTTGAGAATGGTGATACACATGATGATACACCAAGTATACCGGACGTGGTGATGACCGGAGAGCCCCACAAGCAGGATAAACCGACCCCGCAACAGTGTGTGGTGATACCGGAAACAAATGTTGTTGAGCCTGAAGTTCCACTTACGAGGTCCCAGAGACACAGAGTGGGCCAAGTTATCTCAAAGACTATTGTACTTAAACTTCAGAGACACTGAAATCTCAGACATTGTTGACATTGTTGCTAGTCCATGTTTAAGTTTATTGGACCAATTATTATTTTCTTTCTACTTCTTCTAAATGGTTTTGTTTTCTATCTAAATGTGGAGGGATGTAGTGTACTAGGACCCAGATTCCACCTCAGTAAGGACATGTAATGCCTGAATATAGTGGTTAAAGAGCACGAGCCGTGTAATCCTTCGTTACTTGCCGACTAGATCGGTCACAACAGTTAGTAAACCACATTTCTAAAGTACGACGTCGATAGTAGTCTGTAGAATACGTTATACATGTCGCAGAGTCCCAGTCAATTTGATGTTTCGCCTGTAAATAGTGCTAAGCAATACTTAGCTGACTCTATTAAGATAACTCAAATCCTTTACCGTACCTAAAAATATTACAAAGGTCTTGGAAATAATCAAGTTACCTCAATACTGATCAGCTGTTGTTGAATATCTTCATTCCTGGACTTGACTCTCCTGAGTTCTGCTTCATAATGAGCGGATCTCTGTCTTAGCTCCCTGGCAAGATTATCTCTCTCCTGTCTAAGTTCTTCCACTTCAGAAGGCAGGATCCCCACATGCACAGCACGTTCTCCAGCCACAGCTGCAAACGCACTATCACGACTAGGAATAGCTGATTCACCAGGCAGAGAAGGAGGAGAAAAGACGCGCGGTGGGGAATGATCTGGTCGGCTGTGAACCGAAGATGATCTATTTGAGCAAGCATGTGAAAAACCATGTGACCTCTGTGTTGGCGTCCCTGTTCCTGGTGCTTCCTGCCCCTGGATTAGTGATGTGCGATGGTCGCTTTCACGATGGTTTACCCTTGACTCCGATGATGGCAATTCAGAGGTTGGACCTGCATGTCTTATAGAGTTTTCAGGGCCGGGTGCTCTTTGTCTTGGACTGGGCACTGAAGGTGTGCTATTGCCACTGTCACGATGACGTAGATGCGGACTCGCCGATGAGGCCACAGGAGAAGAAGACTCATGCGAAGAACGTACCACAGGCGAGCCTCGCCCGTGAGCTGTATCTTCAAGGCGCCCTGTTGCGCCTACTGTGCCTGATGATCTATGTAATATTGGTGTTTCATGCTGGTTTTTTATCTGTCCTGTTGAAGGCTGGATAGCAGGAATGGACTCCCTTGATTCAGCACGGGAGGACAGTGGTGGTGTATGTCGTCTACACGCTGTCTCCATAAGAAGCTCTGTTGGGCTTCCTATGTCTGATCTATGTAACACTGGTGTTCTGCGCTCCCTTTCTCGCTGGCTTGCGGAAGGTAGGACAGCATGCGTTATCTCCACGAGAAGCTCTGTAGGGCTACCCCCACCACCAGAGGTTCCTTGTCTTGGACTGTGTACTGAAGGTGTGTCATGCTCGCTTGCTGCAGCAGATCCATTATGGGGCGAAAGCACAGGAGTATTTCTGTGGCTTGGGTGTCTGCTTCCCTGCTGCTGTTGTTGTTGTGGTGGTAAATCCACAGTTCCTGTTCCTCGGTGTGGGTGAACAACACTGCGGTGATTGGAACCTGTAGGACTATGTCTATGAACAGTAGATACGTGGGGTGGAGTTGGTGGAGATTCCTCAGGAGGGCCCCCCAGGGTAGTCAACAGACCCGCTGTTGTAGGAGCAAAGCCTACTAGACTCTGAGGTCTTTGAGGTAGCTGTGTTTGACCGTTCAAAGACCCAGGAGGGTTCCCTCGAGGAACTAATGGTACACCTGTATCAGACAGGCTACGACCTCTGGGAGACATTACAGGAGAGGGTAAACCAGATGAGAACAATGAACTGCTCTGAACAGACCCTGTCGGGCTGTGTCTTTGAGGAAATATGGTAGCGTTGTGGTTGCCTGGTGACACATCTGTATCGCCATTGACTGGAACTGTGCCTGTATCTAGCACTGAAAAACCAAGAGGACTAGCTCTGGTAGCTGACTGGCTATGTTCTCTGGGGTGCCTGTCCGAAGTAGAAAGTAAATGAGTTGTTTCTTCAGCAGCACTGATATCTCTTCCTGAAGTGCATTGCGGAGTGTGAGATGGCGCATCAATCGTGTTCTCTTCACCTGAAGGACCTTCTGGGACTGGAGGAGAGCTCTCCCGTACAATGGCCTCAATCATCAATGGACTTATAACAGAGTAATCCCTTGCACCTACCTCGATGGGCACCCTGTGGACAGAAATGTCTTCATCAAATTAAAATTGTAATACATAATGGAAGGAATTTAGACAAAATTATTAGTATCTGAGCAAAAAAAACTAACGAACTGGAACTTGACCAGCCACAAAAATTAACGCCCTTTAATCCCAAGCATTGGCCAGCTTTGACATTTTGTACTAAAAACCAATACAATTATTATTTAGGGTAGCCAAAGGGACCCAACGATAATGGTGGTCCTCAGAAAATTTTGATCCAACCTTAAAATATTAAATATTGCATGTTAACTTCTCTTGATCTCGAGGTCTCAGATACTGTCTTAAAACGAGAGTCTCACAGCCTTAAATGACAGGTCTTACCTATGCCCAACTAATTTTGAGAAGATGGTCTGATTAACAGGAATTGTGTTCTCTAGGCAATATGGTTTTGGATTCAATGTTTGTATTTAGTGTTTTTAAAAATTGCAAATACAATATTTTACTGACCTTATGGCAGGGCTGACTCTCTCACTGTGATTGCTTGGCACTGGAGAGAACGATGGAAGTTGTGGAATGGCTTCCTCTGTTTCACTATCTACAAAACGAAATCATGGGTGATCCTTCTTTTACAGTATTTAAATTAGTTCAGCTGAATTTAATGAACAAAGGTGACTTCAGGAAGAAAGGTTTCCTATAATAGAGGTGACATTGGACTGAGACCAATTTACAAACCACAAATAACATCATAGTAATGACAGTGTTTAAAACTGGGCAAGTGCTTGTTCCAGGGGGGGGGGGGGGGGGGGGAAGAGACGAGGTCTGGGACCGAGAAACGATGTTCTCACAACTTGCAAGGCGATCACCCTGCGTGATGGTCAGCGGATAATTGCAGCATTTTTCCCACAGTACATATTTTTAGAAGCAAGAAGCGAACCGGCAGAGGAAATCAGAAATGTTAAAAATTGAAAAAAATAATATCATTCATCTTTGTTTTTCTTGCATATCGTATTTGTCTTTCGGTACTGAAATTGCGGGGGAAACTAACATGCAACCGCGTTAGAACTTAACCAACAACAACGCGCTCGATCGATTTATAGGTTACATCGTTTTTGCCCGGCAAGGATACTGATAAAAATTACTGGAGAAAGTGTCAAATTTATCGGAAGCAAGTATACTCGGAAAGCTTTATAAATATGAGCTTACAGCTCTACATATCATAACTGAATAAACATCAGATAAACATTCACACTTCATAACATTTCACTTCGTTTATTACGATCAGTCAACACCTTGAATCCAAAGTTAAAATTCAAAACGACCCTAATAAACAAATCACAACTACTACTGAACGCTCTGTACCTTGAAGCGACTTTAACTTTCCTAAGATTTGCTGCAAAACACTGCTCGATAGCTCAACTCTTCGGCGGTTCTTATCAGTAAGGAGATATATGTTGCATATTCCAAACTCTGCAGAGGGAAATTGTTTAACAGAAAAAGAAAACCGCACAATATGTCTGGAAAGCGACATCAAATCAATAAATTTGCGAATTACCAAAATATAATAGTGAGAAACAGTCCCGCCTTCGACCGCCATGTTTTTGTTTCTTCTCAAGACCGTTGATCTATGGATTTTGACGTAATGCGCATGATCAGTACCAAATCCGCTGGCAAGACCTTTGCTGATCGCTTTGCAAGTTGTGAGAACATCGTTTGGATTTTATTTAAGAGAATGTATGGGAAGTAGCTTCCCCCCCCCCCCCCCGGCTTGTTCTATTAGTTTAAAGATTGCTGATATTTACCGCTCAGTTCATCATCTCCTCGGCCATTGGGATGTGATGGTAATCCATCGCTTTCCCCTGATAAGTCACCTGAGTGGCTTTCAGCTTCCTGATCTTCCATATGTTCCACAGGGGTGCTGGATATTGAAGGCTCATCATATCGATGTCCAGCAAGGGAAGTAAGGTCTGTTTCTGACATCACAGGTGACTGTACTCCACTTCCAGGAACCCAAGATGGCTCACCATGGCTCAGCTTGAAAAATACCAGCAAAATATTTTTAACTTCAATGGAATACCGGCTGATGTGCTGTTTAAAATCACCATTGAATCCCCGGTATATATTTTGCAAGGCGATTTTCTGTCAGTAAAGCCGAAATGTTATTGGCTATGAAGACTCGTAATCAGTAATTGGTGCGTTTCGATCCGTCTATTGTCACAGTTAAACAGTCATCTATTGTTAGTCAAATTGTCAGTTCTCCAGTCGTTCTCTCGTAGTTAGTTTTGCTTGATCTCCAAGTTAGTTTGGGGGAAAGGGACAATTAGTTTGTTAGTTTTTCCATTGGTTTTAATGTTTAATGTTTTTGTTTCTTAGTACGTGCATGCAATAAGTTCTAAACCGACCCTTTCTTGTGTTTTCTTTTAATTAGTGTGTTTTTTTCACACATCAGTCTTGAGCTTGAAAATTGAACGGGGAGTTAATTCTCACAAAGTCACAGATTATTGATCTGATCCATTCTAAATGCATACAAATGCTTTTAGAACACTGTAGCTACAACAAAATGAGTTGAAATATTTCTATTCAGTGCCCTTTTTATAACAAACTCTATTAAAATATATATTCTGTTGGGATTCAGTTTTGAGAGGCACGATAAGATGCAGTTGTTTATAATTTTATATTCATCCTTAAAGATAAGCACACATGTATCCACAGCCTGCATTTGGGTCTCATGGCTGAAAATCTAAACAAGTTAAGTAAGTAACAATTGATTGAGGACAAATATCAGTTCCTTCAATTACTGCAGAAGTTCATGGGCAGATCAGTGTCAATAAAATTATTCGGAATTAGATATATTTAATTAAAACCACAGGCTGTTCTATGGCCCTATACAAGATTAAAGATTAACTGGTATTTTTTGAGATAGTTTTCACTGTCAACCAGAAGTTTTTTCTTCCAGTTCAGTAATAGATCTGTTTTGTTCAAGTGCCATTACAGTGTATTCGTTGCATGTCCTCTTGATCCTATTCCAATCAAGCTTCTTAATGAGTGCGTCGATGTGCTACTGCCTCCGATCACCAAGATAATTAATCTTTCGCTTGATTCTGGTTATTTTCCATGCATCTGGAAGTGTGCACTGTTGCGGCCGCTGCTGAAAAAGGATGGATTACCCCATGTCTTTAAGAACTTTAGACCAGTGAGTAATTTGGCATTTATCTCAAAGCTGGTTGAGACTGTGGATGCCAAGCAACTACAACATTATTTAAATTGTAACAATCTGTTCCCAGCGTTCCAATCAGCTTATCGACAAAACCATAGCGCAGAAACTGCACTGCTATGAATGACATTCTCTTGAACATGAACAATGAGTGTGTTACTTTACTAATTCTGCTCGACTTGAGTGCTGCCTTTGATACAGTTAATCATAACACCATGCTACGTCGACTTGAATACTCATTTGGTATACAGGGAAAAGCCCTCTTCTGGTTTGCATCCTATTTGTCTGGGAGAACTCAGCGGATAATGATCAACGAGTCACTATCTAAACCTTTTAAATTAGAAGGAAGCGTGCCTCAACGTTTCTGTCTTGGTCTGCTATTGTTCACATTTTACACGAGTGAGCTTTTTGAGATAATTAAATATCATCTGCCCATGATTCACTGTTACGCCGATGATTCACAAGTTTACATAGACCTCATTTAGTCCGAACAACAGAGCTGAACAACTTGCTGTGGTGAGGAATATGGAAGACTGCATCAGAGACATTCGCTTTTGGATGTTGAATAATGATCTTAAATTTAATGATGACAAGACTGA